>VYZV01044769.1:59895-162714 GCA_013401275.1 Pandion haliaetus | reverse complement strand
AACAGGATAAATTAAATCCTAGGGCACAGTGGGAAAACATTTCCAGTGCAGACAGGGAATGATGAATAGTGCCATATAGCTAGTAGTGAGATGTAATCTAGGAAATCATGTGAAGTTCTGGTTACCATCACCAAGGAAAGATCCATTAAGACAGAAACAAATGTAGGGAGGAACATGGACGACATGAGCACAAGTGCAAGTATGTACCCATATATTAATTTAGGCTGAACACTGACAATGTGTTCAGTGTGCAGAGCTAATAGGAGTAGTGGTGGCCGGGTAATGAGCATGGTTTCATGGCTGGACTCTGTAACACAGTTTTCTGCAATACAAGAGAACAGAATCAGCATTTCAGAAGACCTGCCATATTCCAGCTCAAGATTTGCGATGGTCTTCTGCTGCCTTGTTAAATTCATTTATTGCAGTATAAAGGGGAAGTAAAATACAATAGGTCTTACTCATGGGAAATTGATAGCTCAAGCTCTCAGCAAATTTTCTCTGGAACTTCCCAGAAAATATCAGCCCATAGCCATCTTAAGGAGCTGCTCCTACCCTAATATTTCTAAATATAGAAAAGAAATCTCTACTAATTGAAGTCTTTTTCTCTGAGGACTTTGGTACAATGAAATTTTTTCAAAACCTGAAAATGGGATCATATGCCAAGAATATCCAGTACTATTTATACAATAAAAACTACATTCTGATTATGCCATAACAACAGTATAATACTCCAGATTTGCACTGGTGTACGAGAGCGTAATAAAAATTAAGATGATATCTCATTTTATTCTTTCATTAAATATCTAAACCTTCAAAATTGTCAGTTACCATCTTTTTTATGTCATCATCCAGCTCTATTTTACTCATTATCACTCTTTCAGCACTGACATTTTCAACAATATCATACAGAGTGTGTCTTTCTGTCATAAGAAAGGAAACAGAAATCCATTCAACAGAGCTGCTGTTGTTTTTTACTTCACCTGCGGTGGTACTTAGGCTATCAAACAGGGATCAATACCCATTTCATTGCACTAGACGCTCTGTGAACAGCAGCAGAAAAGCAGCTACTTTCCTGAGAGCTCACCTTGTGATATGCAGGGTGAGTAAACAGGCAAAGTAAGGAAGGGAGGACAGTTAACAACAGAAGCATGTAGTTACATTATTATTATTCTAATAATTCACTGCCTTATTTGAGCATGCTTCATCAAATCGCTTAATCTCTTTATACATTATTAGTGCTAATAGTTATGTATTAAAAGTTCACCTTGCCCCTGAAAGAATAAGGAAATAATACGGAGGTTCAGCTTCTGCCTCTGACATTTTAGTGCAGACTGGGAAATATGCTTATTAAGGCACATTCTCACATCATACACTGACTACTTTTGCCTTATGTATTTCAGCTGAAAAAAGCATCAAAAATTTGTTAGCTAATATTATCAAATTAGTCAAACCACTCAGATAGAAGATGCTATTCCTAAGGCAGCAGCCAATTTTATATTATGGCCTCCTGCAGTATTTTTATGCACCAATATACTGTCGAACAGCTCTCCATTGCTGTTCCTTGGGTTAGGCGCAGGCATGTAACAGAAGCAGAGGACTGACTGGGAGGTTTGCTCTCCTTCAGCATAGCAGAGTCATAAAAGCAGTCAGAATTTTAAAATCATTTACAAAGACTGAAAGAAATGGGGATATTTTTTCTCAGAAAGAAAAAAAAAAAAAACCACAGAAAAAAAAAACCAAGAGAAGGCACAATAAACCATAAAAGGCCACTGCAGAGTCGAAAGGAATAATCTGTGCTCCACACCCATGATGAATAGGACAAGAAATAAGAGAACTCAATTTCTACCCTGTATGCTTCCCTCCCTCTTGCTGCCTCCTTCCCAACCATTAGGTCCTTGTGATCTCGCCTAGGATTTGATTCTTGCTTGATTTACCAATAAGGTGGAATGGGGGACAAATTTACTCTCTTAATGCACACAGTCAAAACTGCCACTGTTCTATGAAGGGTGAGAGCTGGAGAAGAAGTGAAATCCATGCTGACACTCAGGCTACAAACGGAATGTTGCATTACTGAGTATCAGCTGGGGCTCTAGGGTCACTGTATCAGATGAAACATAAACAACAGTATCCAACGTGACAGAAAATAACGTATCAGATCAAAAATTAAAAACTAAATCTGTCTGAGCAATTTACAGAGGTGGGTGGTTTTATCCTGGCTTTTGCTTTCAGACAAGAAAAGCCTTCACCGCATGAAATTATCATGTGAGTCTGAGCACAGTCCTGGACTTCCATCATTATAACAACAGGTATTTTTCTACAGTATTCTTAGGGTTTATAGGGGCTTTTTAATTCAAGTTGTACTTTCATTATTTATGCTTCATTTGAAGACGAGAAAATCGGCTTCACTAATTTTTCATGGTTTGAGTAACCTTATCTTACACATAGTTTCTGGTAGCATGATCATCATGTTATTACTTGAGTCTCTTCAAACAGTGCATTAAGCAACTTCAGTGACAGCTGTCTGCTTTGTCTTCTTTCATATTTTTTCTGAGAGATGTTTCTTGAGTGAAGGTATTTGGCTTCATATTTCAATGGCTATACACAAATGCTTTCTGTTAGTAAACATACAGTGCTTTAAGATCAGCACAGGCAACTCATACTTATGCATGAATGACATGGGTAGGTGCTGGTAACCCTATGGGAGCATTTCATAGCCTCTGGGACTCCGATGGGAGTCAGTCTGCTGTCTCTTCAGATTGGCCTTACCTGAAGAAAGCTCCAACAGGAAAAATTATTGGTCATTACATTTGTCCTCAAACTTTCAGAGATCATTTATATTTATTGATCACTTTCTGTGAAGCACTATGACAAAAAAAAGACTGAAATATTGACATTTTTCTTGTCAAGCATATTAATTTCAAAATATCATTTAGGATATTAATAATGCAAGGAATACACACACCTTGGAGTGCTCTAAAAGTGGTATGTTTGGTATTCCCCGTCGTGGTTTAAACCCAGCAAGTAACAAAGCATCACGAAGACACTCACTCACTCCTCCCCCCCCGGCCACGGTGGGATGAGGAGAAAATATAAAGAAAAGCTTATGGGTTGAGATAAGGACAGGGAGGGATCACTCAACACTTACGGGCATGGGCAAAAGTCAGGCTCAACCTGGGGAAGAAACATCATCAATTTCATTCACTACCAATCAAATCAAAACAAGGATATTAGGAAGGAAAACCCAACCTCAGAACACCTTCCCCCCACCCCTCCCTCCTTCCCGCCTCCACTCTACTCCCGGTTCTCTCTCCCTCCTCCCCCCGGCGGCACAGGGGAACAGGGGATGGGGGTTGAGGTCAGTTTGCCACACCTTGGCTCTGCCACTCCTTCCTCCTCAGGAGAACGACTCCTCACTCGTCCCCTGCTCCACCGTGGGGTCCCTCCAACGGGAGACAGGCCTTTGCCAACTTCTCCAACGTGGGTCCTTTCCGCGGGCTGCAGTTCCTCACAAGCTTCCCTGGCGCGGGTCCTTTCCGCGGGCTGCTCTTCAGTCACACAGTGCTCCAGTGCAGGCTTTCCCATGGAGTTACGGCCATCTTGGGGGGCCTCCGCTCCCCCGCTCCCCTCCCCTGGCTGCAGGGGGACAGCCTGCCGTCTCACCACGGGCTGCAGGGCCATCAGCCTCCTCAGGCGTCCCTCCTCCCCCTCCTCCTTCACTGACCTCGGGATCTGCAGAGGGGTTCCTCTTACATTCCAATCCCCCCACTCCCTGCAGGTTCCCCTTCTTCAATCTGTTCTCCCAGAGGCGCTCCCACCGTCACTGATGGGCTCGGCCTGGGCCAGAGGCGGGTCCCACTTGGAGCTGGGGGAGCTTCTAGCTGCTTCTCACAGGACCTGCCGCTGCCGCCCATTCCCTGCTACCAAGTCCCCACCACACAAAGTCATAACACCCCCTTACTCCCCGGTTTAATTCATGTCATTCCAAGATAAATCTTAAGGTTGAGAGAGCCAATTTCTGGCAGTGGTACAAGATTTTATCTATGTCTCAGTCAGCAAGATACCCAGCACAAAAGAAGCGCATAAGTAGTAGCTGTTGGTGCTGAGGAACCCCTGTCCATGCTATATGCATCTGGGGGCAGGGGGTGGAGGGTTGACGCCAGCCAGCAGCCAAGCACCCACACAGCTGCTTGCTCACTTTCCACTCCAGGTAGGACATTGGAGAGAAAAGGAAAAGCAAATGCAATTAAACTTCTGAATCAAGACAAAACCAGCTTAATAGATGATGGAAAAGGACCAAAAAAAAAGAAAAAAAAGTGACGCAAAAGCAATCACTCACCATCTTCCACAGGCAGACTGATGCCCAGCCAGTCTCCAAGCAATGGACACCCTGGAAGCCAAAAAAACCCCTTTCTTCTTCCCCTATTGCAGTTTTTATTGCTGAGCATGATGTTATAGGTATAGAATAACCTTTTGGCCAGTTCAGGTCAGCTGACCCAGCTGTGTCCCCTCTCACCCTCTTGCCAACCCCCAGCCTACTTGCTGGAAGGACAGAGTGAAAAAAGTAAGCCTTGACCTGGTGCTCAGCAACTGTTCAGCAATAGCCAAAATATTGATGTGTTATCAACAGTGGTTAAGGCACAAATCCAAAACACAGCACAATATGGGCTGTTATGAAGAAAGTTAGCACCATCCCAGTCAGACCCAGTATGGGGACAGCGGGTGTTACTTTAGAATAGCTCTTGTCTCACCTCAGTAGCTCCATGATGATGCCTATTATCAGCTGGAGCATCTTCTGGATGCGATTTTCTGGAGGACACCTTCCAGCTCAGTTTCACCTGAAAGACGTACAGCCCTGCATTCCTCAACCGGCCTACAATCTGAACCAGAGCCAGGTAAATATTTCAAAAGAGCACAGCCCATCTGAGCTGCAGCACTAGCATGGAAAGCACGAAGTGTCTTCCCAGCTGTCATCCAGCCTTCTGCCAGAAATTCATACCTCCTGGGAGAGGCGGTACGGCAAGACACAAGTTTGGACTTCTTGTGGCCACAGTTCGTCGGCTGGGTATTAGCCACCATGCAAATGGGCATTTGAACTGGGAAAGCAGATTGTTAATGGGAGTGTGAGATAAATCTTCTGTTCTCCCTGACAGAGAAGTAGGAATTGCCAGCAGTGGGACGGGTCTAACAACTGGAAACAGTGTCAAAGAAAGCATTACAGATGAAAAAATTATATCCTTCCAGTAGCCTAGAAGGTGAGAGAAAATAACTCCAGGACATGCTATGACCTAGAAAAGAAAGCTTTTTCTGGATTTGCTTCATTCTGGTTTTTGTTTTGTTTTGTTTTGTTTCTGATTTTTTTGTCAGTCAGGCAAATTGAGAGGGATTACATGAACCCAACTGCCTGTAAAAGAGGCAGCTATGCTGTGTTATTAATACAGGGACTTCTCAAGAGGTGGCTGAGAGTATTTGTATGCATTTCTCTGGGTGACTGAAGAGCATCCAGAGCACATCCAGGAACACAGTGAAAATTGCTTGCTTTGTCATACGCATAGTTTAGTTGGGCTTTGCAATCAAAGAAGAGCAAGAAGATGTTGATCCTTTCTGATACTCTGCCTCAAAACATAAGGCCTCTCTGAGAAAGAGGCTTTGTTTTAATCTCTGTAAAGAGGTTTCTGATAGCTTCTTGTGGGGAAGCCAAACCAAGTGCCCAACCACCATTGCTTATTGTGGTCACTTTCTGCTTTCCTCAGAGGCTTATCTGGCTGTGTGAGCAGTGCCGATGCCTCGCCAGCCAACTGCGAAAAATGGGGCTGGGTGCCAGGTGGGCTCCCAAGGCAGGGCAGTGCAACCGAGGGAAAGTTTGCATTCAGGGTGAAAAGATAGATGTGCTGCATTATGCACAACCACATTGCCAGAGAGCTGCAAAGTGTTTTCTTTTGTTTCTCCTGTGGGTATATATGAAGAGAGCTTTCTGTTACAATATAGATTCTTTATGAGAAATAATTAGGCATAGAAAGGGCCCGAGGGAAGCCAGGGGGAGATAATCTAACCCACGGATGTCCCATTGTAATTAGGAATTTACAGAGACGGTGTATATGCTAATGAGCATCTTCTCTGTTACCGCTTCATTTCTGATATGCCCAGTGCCTTAAACCAGAAAAATAATTTCTTTGTGCTGGGGTTTTTTGATTGGTTTAGTATTCTCACTAGTCCTCTAGAAAATGCCAAGAAGTATACCAAAGGTATACCACATCTCTTCCTATTACACCAAAGGGAGAGTCTGAATCACAGCAAAAGACTCTTCTTGCCTCATTAGGACATGAGAGTCTCATAGAAAGAGACATGAGCTGGTAGAAATAACCAGCCAGGATACCTGTGAAGCATTTCCCATTACTGCAGCACACTCAGCTAGTTATGGAATATAAAAAAAAAAAAAAAAATACGGGGAAAAAATAGCTATGCCACTACTGAGGTAATTCTTTTTGTTGCATATCAATAAATAAAGAAGGAAAAACATAAATAGAATGCTGTTATATATTAACATCTTTTGAAGCAGGATTATCTTTTAGGTGTCTTTAATATGGTTCTGAAATGCCCCTTAGCATTTTTACAGTGACATAAGGCACTTGGGGCTGGATTGCAAGCTGATTCCTAGACTGCTGTTGTCACTGTCTGGCAGCTTAGATTTAGATTACAAGCCCTTTGGTGCAGTGACCTTCATGATGTTTTGTCATCCACAGAGATCGACCACCATAATTTTGTTTTCTTTCCTAAAGATATAATTAAAAAGCATGGATCTAAAGGATGTCACTTTCTCCTAAATGATAAGACTATCTCTAAAAGCTAAGAAAAAAAACAAACCACAAATTTGTTTACAGAGAGAACAGAACACTGAACAGCATAAGTGAAGGGAAAAAAAACTTTTTTGATTAGGTCACACAAATCCTGCACTCACCCTGCCGATCATATTGGTAGAGATGCCACCTGTCAGGCTGGAGAGGCAATGAAGTACAAGGAGAGATATTAAGGATGTCAGAAGAGTGTTTACAGCTACCAGCCATGTACGCTCATCTGCACAAAAGCAAGAGTAGCAGTTCAGTTTTGATGAAACCAATACTGATAGGAAAACAGCTTCCACTGCTCAGAGGAGACAAGAGGAGAACAGGAGAGAGTTTTAAATGAAGCCTCAAAAAAGCCTTTCAAGTGATGCAGGCAATTAAGACTTCACATGATGATACCTAGGAACTGCTGTGGTTATACTGCACCTGCCTTCTCCGTGCCCTGAAGCTGAATGCATTGCAACAAACGTAAGGAATGTATTAACAGCAACTCTGCCCTTATATATCCCCTTTACTGCTTTCCTGGTTAGAAATAATGGGGTATGTACTTCACAGTACTTTTGGTATAGAATATATCATAGTGATGTTTTATAGCCCAGTGAGTACTCTGTCGAGAGTAAATAATGCAGCATTTGTTGGGAGGGTTGCCATGTTACTAGGGCTGGAGGGAAGAGCTAGTAGTGGGGGATTTCTTGCTGTACTCACTTGCTGTAAGTGGAGGCTTGAATCACCTTTGGGAAATTGTTTTCACTTTGCAAAATACCCCTCTTCCAACTTTTCTGTCCCTCTTGTGCTTTTTGCTTTTCATGCAACAAGGGTAATGAGAAGGAAACATCCTGACACACAGCCAGCCAAATAATGCCATTAATCATACCAACCTTCAAAGTCAAACTGAACTGCTTTTATTTCCCCCCTTCCCCCAGCTTTTTCCGAGATTGCACCATTTCTTTTGAGGTCTGGGTCAGCACCACCTTCTTCTGCCAGCCCTTCCCAAAGCGCATGAGCCACCCCAGCTCCTGAGATATTGTGGTAATTCCCTGAGAAAGCTGAAGAAGGGAGGAGAGCAAATATCCTCAAGGGCAAGGAAGGGACCAGATATTTCTTTTTTCCCTGGGAGTCCTGATGAGGGATATTCTACTGCACTGGAAAGATGACTCTTCCTTTTGCCACCAACAAGCACTGTTCATCTGAGGAGGGAGCAGGGACGCTGGCTCCTTTGGCACTGCGTGTGTGTGTTTTGGGCTGAGCATTGTCTGGGATAGGAAAATGAGGCATTCTTATGAGCGGGCACTGTGGCTGCTGTCAGCTGTGATTGTGAAAAGTGCCGTACTCATTTCTTCTGTCCTTGTGGCCAGGAAATTACTCACCTTTCTATTTCATAACTCTAGTCTGCCAGACATAATTTTTAAGATGTTTCTAGTCAAGTAATCAGGAATGATAGGAGTCTCCCATTTCATCTGCTGCAATCTGCAGAGCTGCATACAGACATCTGTCTCCTGCTCTGCCTCACCACCTCTTGGGACTCTCCCTCCTGACTCCTTCCACCAGCACTTATGATGGATGGGAACAGCTTTCCTTTGCTTCTCCCTTGGCACCCTTTTCTTCCTTCTTGCTTCCTCATGCACTGTTCCTCAGCTTCATTTTTCCTCCTGAAGTCAACCTCTTCCTCCATTTCATCCAGTCGTACTCATTTAGGCATTGTATCTCACATCAGGGAGCCCTGTGTTAGGCAAGGAGGACAGAAAATCTTGAGTTTCCTGTACATAACTCCCTCTTTCCTGCCGTATCTTTACATTTTCATCTGAACTTCCCTAGCTGTACCTCTAAATTCACTGATCCTATCTTCTGTTGGGCAATGCTTCATTCAGAAATAGTTCCAGAAAATCTTTCTCATGAATAATAGATTCCTTAAATTATTCATATAGGCATTTCCACTGTCTCTTCTGTTGGGGTCAAGATGTTAGACTAAACAGAGCAATGACTTGATGTAACACACTCAGTGTGCCTTTTATCATACTTCTGTTTGGTTTTGGTTTTCTCCCCAGTCTTTGTCTTGAAAGTAAACATGATTATGTTTGGAGCCCAAATAATATTGACAAAGCACAACATAGTTGCTTTTGTTTGTTGCCATTTTCCCTGATTTATTTGTATTTCTAAAGAGTATCATAGCAGTTTGATAACCCCCTGGTGATTATCTTGACAAGAACTTTAGTTGTTAATTAGGTACTGCTTACAGATTATAAATATTCCCTTATAGACTTTTCTCTCAATTATATGAAGACAATAACTATATATAGAATTAAATCCAAGCAATTTGCTTTAACCCAGCATGGTAAATAATAACTAGAGGTTTTATCAGAGATCAAATGCTGGTTGTTGAGCTGGGGAAATGAAAGTAATCACAATTCTGATGTTTTTAAGAACAACACAGACTTTGTCTCAAGCCCGCTTTCCTGGGGACTGGCTGTAATCAGATCCCTTTGACTTCTGAACCTTGACTTCACATTTCCTACAGATCCTCAAAATAGCTCAGTGCATGTATATTTCTAACAGCAGTCCTTTCCAAGGGTGCTGGAAATAGAAGGATGCTTACAGTGTGGGGCAAGAATTGTGCTGAAGGCATTGAAGAAAAATGATTTGATCATGTGATTTTTTTTCTTTTAAGTATATATTTCAGATCTTTGAAATAAGCAAGAAAGTCCACCATCAGAATTTCCTTGTATGAATTATTCTGAAAGCTGATTAGAGGTTGAAGGGAGGGAATATTTTTCTGCTTTGCTGGGATCTGAAATAAATAGCAGTAAACAAAACAAGCATAAAACATCCAGGACAATTTGCTTCCACTCATGTCAGAAGAACAGCAATAGCTGATTATAGATTAATCGCTATGAACATTGTTTTCACTTCATCATGGAAGAAGGAGTCATGCATACCTTTCCCAGTTCAATTTGAAATAGTATATCATCCTGACAAGCTCAAGAAGTACGGAGACAGTATTATTTTAGATGGTCCCTTTTTCTGTTTCTCGATCCAGCGTTTCCCCCAAATTTCTTTAACTGTAAATGTTCATACTTGATCTGAATGCATCTAGAAAAATAATAGTCCTTTTCTTTATGTCGCTTCAAATTTACTAAGTGCATACCCTTTTCCGGAGCAAATCTGCAGAAAGCTTTCATAATATACATACAGATATGATATGAATACTGAGATGAGACTGGGGAGGCAGCTCTTCAGTGAAATAGCGAACTGTTACCTTAGCAACCTGCCATCATAAGTCTGGATTTTTTAATATTTCCAAAGAGGTACGATTTTGGGAGGGAACATAGAAAATAGTGGGTCAGTAAACAAAAAGTACTGTAAGTAATCTTTTCATACTATATGTTATTGATATTGTCAGTATCTCCTCCCTTCTTTGTCCTAAGCAAAACATTTCACCTGCCACGTGGTTCACTCCTCCAGCTGAAGGGTACTTCATAACAGCTCCTGAAGAAGTCATGACCGTGGATGTAACCGGAGCTGTGCTCCACACTCAACTGAAGGTATTTCCTGACTAAATACTCCCACACTTTTAGAGTCACCTAAGGCTACAAAAGGCCTCAGTGACTTCAGGGAGTTGCACTTCCGCAGTAAAATACAAATCAAACATGTTTGGGAACCACTCAGATCCTATACTGTAAGCTAATAATTATAATCTATGTCATTGGTAACAACTCCTGTATTTATTTCTGTAAGATTTCTTGTTACAATTTTTGGTCACTTGTAAATCTGACATGTCTTAATTACTGAGGCTATATTCTTGTGCTTAAAAATTGCCTGAAAAGAGTTTATTGATAGTTATGTGGACTCTCTTAGGAACATTTCTGTGATGATTTTCTTGTTTGCAAAAATCCAAGACTCAGAAGTTCCCTAAAGAACAAAGGTCCCTTAAAGAGCATGTATTTTTTCTTGAGGAGCAAAGGAGGTGAAGAGATAGAACTGCTTCAACCTTTCTCTAATATTTTTTCCCCTAAGTGGGTTTGCATGGTACATTAAACTAAATGGTATTGACTTGATGTTTGGTCTAGACCTTTGAAGTATACTAGATACAGTTCGATATTAAGCATTTATGCAGAATCAGATGCTTTGTTTTTGCTGCACCTCTGAGTTGGGCAACATACCATGAACAATAAAGAAAAGCACCTACCAAAAATAATCGCGTGGAAATTCCTGGGGATGGGAACCAAGTGACCAGTCTCATTACCACGGATTTAGAATTATACTTTAACATAGTTCAGAACTCTTGTTGTCATGTAAGGCCTTATAACATTGTCCTAGGAAGCACTCAGACTTTGTTCTCTCCATTTTCAGGAACAGCTGGCTAGAGAACTGCCTGCAAGGTGCATGGGGTCAGTGTGGCAACCCAAAGCCTGCCAGAAGCTCCCACCAGCCAGTCCTGTCCTCAGCCACCCTCCAGCTGCCTGCATGTTGCTTAAGTCATCATCTTCAATCCCTCCTCATTAGATGCACATGCACCATATCACCTCTTTCTGAACTCTTTGCCTTTCAGGCATTACCTTATATCTCACATCTGCATAGAGTTCACTTGCATAATGTTCCCTGCATTTTTACTAGCCATTGACAGGAGGTGTTTTCTTCTCAGAGCTCCCTCACTATTCCCCTTTTATCATCCGGTTAAGATACCTAAAAATCTATCAGTCAGGGAGCAGCAGATAACAAACTCCAAGTCACCCATACAGTGTTTGTCGTCATATTTGTGCACATGGCTGGAGAAATGACAGTTGAAAAGGGAGGGCTGAATAAGGTGCAAAATATGTGACAGTGGCATAAAAATTTTGCAAGCAGCTTTTGGTGCAAATAAAAAGTGCAAAAAATATGGCAGGCAATGTTCCTAATTAGCTTCTTACATTACCATGTCTAGAGAAGGGCAACGAAGCTGTTGAGGGGCCTGGAGCACAAGTCTGATGAGGAGCGGCTGAGGGAACTGGCGTTGTTTAGCCTGGAGAAAAGGAGGCTGAGGGGAGACCTTATCGCTCTCTACAACTACCCAAAAGGAGGTTGTAGTGAGGTGGGTGCTGGTCTCTTCTGTCAGGTGGCTGGTGATAAGACAAGAGGAAATGGCCTCGAGTTGCGGCAGGGGAGGTTTAGATTGATTATTAGGAAAAATTTCTTCACTGAAAGGGTTGTCAGGCATTGGAACAGGCTGCCCAGGGAAGTGGTTGAGTCACCATCCCTGGAGGTATTCAAAAAGCATGTAGACAAGGCACTTGAGGACATGGTTTAGTGGGCATTGTTGACAGTTGGACATGATGATCTTAAAGGTCTTTTCCAACCTAAATGACTCCAAGATTCTATGATTCTATTAATTAAAATGGAAATTTTAATGTAAGTTAACCTTCTGAAAAAAAAAAACCAAAACAAACAAACAGTGGCAAACTTAGTATTCCAAAGCAAAACTATTTATATTACATAATGTCTAGGAGGGATGGCATGCATGAAATGTGTTTGGAATTATGTGGTACCTATAGTGCAATTTAAAAGCCATTAATAAAATTTAACTAAAGAATAAATCTATAAAAGCTAGAGAAATGCCCTGGATTCCCGTATGAGCAAATAACCCCTGTGTGCATTTGATGAGTCACCACTGCAAGCAGGAACAGTCTCTAAGTGGAAACCCAGGGAAATCAGTGTGCACCATCTAGCATACTGAAAAAATTACTGTTACTAGAGAGCACTAAATAATCAAATAAAAAGTAATGTTGTCATATAACTATCACAGGATCATGTACTTTCATTTCCACAACAAAAAAAGGAAACTAAATGCATTAGTGAAAGAGTGTCTGACTGAAGTCCCTGAAATTATTTGAACAGCCAGGTAGCAACGGCAGCAGCCAGTATGTAGAGAGACAAAATGTTTGTGTTAATATTGGCTCTTGCTACTTTTCCTGATTTCAGAATACATTGAGATTGTAAAAATTCTTCCAACTGTCTTACTGACTTAGTGCATTTTTAAACCATATCAACTTTGATGAACTTAACACATCTTAACTGAAGCTTAAATTCTAGATTTGGAACCACTGTCTCCATGAAACAAAAAAACATTTTCCTTATTGTGTGTTTTGTAATGTTCTGATTTTAAATTATCCATATCCACAGCTTTCATCTTTATAAAAGCACATTTGTAATATGGATAAACTGCTTATAAGGCACGAATCACCAGCTGAACCTACTTTTTCCATAAAAGTCCAACGACACTTTTTGAAATGAAAGCCAGAGTCACTACCCATCCTTATCACTTGTCTGCTAGAGAGCCTTTGGGCCAGTTCTGGGACAACCTTTAATTAAAAAAAAAAACCTTGGCTTGGCTTGCATGGGGTTGCATGGGCTAGCACGAGTCTAAGCCTTGGAGGGCACTACCTCTCCTGCCCATGTCTGCAGCAGTACTGCATGACCAACACCCAGCTGCCTAAAGAGGTCTTGCATGCCTTATTTTCACTCTGAATTTGTCCACTTTCCATTTTCAGCATCTTTATCTATATTATTATACACTGTTGAGGGTCCTCTTATAAAAATGTCATTTCCCATACAACCACAGATCAGCTTAACTGCTCATTTCCCCTGAACAGCAAGGGAACAGCAATCTTTTACCTAAGACTTGGTTTGAATACATGACACAAAATTGAAGAAAAATGGTTAAATAGCACAGGTCAAGAGTCCGTTCCCTCCAGTCTGCAAGACCTGCCTGTTCAAGCAGTGCCCATTTACAGGCACATTTTGAGGCTGAACAACTGGACATTTTTAAAATAGATATTGTGACTACTGATTCTGCTCTACCCTAATTTCTTCATTTAAGTGTTGTTTGATGTCATGTCAAATGTTTTTTGGATGTCAGATGTTAGCACAAGAAGTAATATGCTCAAGAATGCACCAAATTAGTTAATGCTAATTTGCCACTATAAATTGCCCTCCGTTATTGTTTATTAAGATGCATTTATACTGGCCACTCCACTATTTTGTCCGAGATGGCTGAAAGTTTTACAACTGCCTTGGCATCATATTTATTCTCTGAAATTCAGGCACAAGAATAACTGGATTTTTTCCTAAGGTATTTTAAAATGGACATTAATGGCTGAGAAGGTCCCCTACACAGCTCTTCCAATATTTTAATTTTAAGCAGAAAGCCTAGCTACCTAATTAAAGAATTAGTGAGCAATAAACATTTATGAAAGCAAGTTTCAGTGGTTAAGAAAGACAATAAGCAGTTCTTGATGGATAAACTTGGTTTTTTGAAACATATTTTTTCAGCAAAAAAGTCCTGCTTCCTCCAAAATCATTTATGTTGATATATCATAATATCATTTTATAAGAAAATCCAGGAGAAAGAAAAAGTAGAAGAAATACATAAAAGATTTTCCTCTGAGATTTTGCCATAATTATTTTATGGCAAGAAGCTGTATAGGAGTGTGATGAAGTGATGTGCTTTGGAGCTGCTCTTTGAAGCTTTCAGCAGCAAGTGGCTTCCTCCCCAGCATGTGTTTTAAATGATTTGCTGGATTACAGTCCACCTGCACAGAACTGTTCTGACTTTTTTACCCTTTCAATATTTTAAGCATTTGACCTGCTTTCCTTCCTGCAGTTTTGCTTCCGCGAATACTCTTGAAATAATTATGTAAATGTCATCTCGATGCATTTTCACTGCCACGTGCATTTTCAGCCCCCTTATGATGTTATCTTTTCAGAATGCTAGAAAAACATGAACCAGATGTGCTGAGCACAAAATACCACAGCAGGGATTTCCCTCATAGCGATCATGATATGGAAGTTCTTAGAGGCTCGCCATGAAGTAATAGGGTTATTTTTAGTAGCAAGAATAGAACTCAGGTAATAGAGAGTTGGAAGTTAGGTGTATTAAGTATATATATATATATACATAGTTACTGTGCTGAATAATACTGATCTGCAAGCAAACACTTCAATGATGAAAGAAAATCCAACCCAAAATTTCCTCAATATTTTAAAATTTGCCACTAGTACTATGGTTTTCTTTAATATTTATAGGTAGTTCATTTTCTGCATTCATTTGTAATATGAGTAAAGTAAAAAGGTGAATGACAAAAGTTGAGCTTTAGACTTCTGGCATCCCATATAATTGTATATTGACATTCATTAGTCAGTTGACTCTTGAAATTGCTCCAACTGACTAAACACTAGTTCTATATTTGAGTGCTGAAGACTTTTGTTTTAGACCTTCTGGGTGAAAGCACAACCAAGCCTTTCAGGCAAAGTGTCTGTTGCTTGTGACAATTTGTTTATGTGTGTTGGACTCATTCCTAAATAGCATCATGTCTTTGCAATCCTGTTCCCTAGTCAAAAGTGCTAATAGTACTGGTTCCTGTCTATCACTCTTCAGCAAAGACTGACTTCTATTATTTCACCTGCTTCTATAGTACCCAGTGCTGTTGGAGCCAGATGGGAACTGAGGCCTTTAACCAGTCCTGAAGTTCATGGGATGGAGCAGGGCTCTGGAGACAGTCCTTTGCCATGTAACCCAGTTTTTTACCCACTAATGCTAATGGCAAGTGAACTGCTCCATTTCTTCTTCTGCTTTAAAACCACATCTAGCCATAAAAAGCAGTAAGAATATCAATGACAGCTGCAGAGTGACTATAGTTTCCACTAAAGCCCCATTATGTGGAATATCTCCTACAATTCGACCCAGTGTATTATAAGATGAGGCAGTGCTGGTGGCATCTATGCTTCCATGTAGGTCTTCTCAGTCACTCATCATTTGTAAAGAGGTCTTTCTCATTTTGCCCCACAGACTTCAAGTTTTTTTTTAGAAATGGCATGACTACTGTGAATACAAAGAGGACAAAAAGGTGTAAAAAGCCATAGAGGGTTACCACCAAAAGTCCTGACATTGAACTCCTCAAGGTATAAAGTTAAAGCAATATTTTATTGCTCTTTGCAGAGACATGGAGAGCTTCTGGTTAGTGGTTTCATTCTACTTTTTTTTCCTTTCACTTTTTAATTATGTTTATACTGGGCCTGAGCCTTGCCTCATAAAGCCTGCCACAGACTTGGATGGTTATTCTATCTTTTGACAAAATGTTGGAGTTGGCCATGAGCTCACACACATCTGCCATTTGACCTCTGTGAATTATAGCTGGATTAAGGTATGCCATGTCTTATTAGCTTAATGGTAGCTGTGTTAGAGAAATCTGCACTCTAATGCACAGATTTCCTTAGTTGTTCATGACTCAAATTCTGTTGAAACTTCTCAGGGTTGCTCTTAGCACCGAGTCTAAAGTTTAAACAAAACTGGTCAAGAGACCCTGAGATGGACAAGTAGGACTGTAGTACAGTCTCCTGAGACCATGGTTTTTGAACCTTCAATAAGATGAAATTTTAAATCTGTCATAATCATATGGATTTGTAACGTATGGATTTCTAAATGTAGTTCTAGTTGTATGACTATAATAGAGCCTAAACATATTTCTGAATTGGTGCTGAACATGTCTGATTTGGACTACTGTAATTTCTGTGGGTAATGCTTGTTTATGACAGAAAGAGAAAAATCAGTGCTGCGGACTGTGAAATGGTGACTAAACACTGCTGAGAGGTTTGACAGAGGTTTGACAAGGCTCTGATAGACTGGCAAGAATATATCAGATAGACGATGCAGGGGTGTAGTCTTGCAGTAATGGGTGTAAAAGGAAGAGAAGCATGGGAATATGTCAAATTCTGATTGTCTGAAATCACTGGCAAAATTCCCACTGAATTAAATAGGACCAGAACTTCATCCTACATATTAATGTGTACACTTATTGAAAAACCTGTATTAATTTTACAATTCTAGCTTATGAAATTTGGGCAAATCAAAAGTGAGTGTCCTGTGCAAGCTTAGTTCTGTTCTCTTATGCAAACATCTTCTGATGCAGTCTCCACTAACACTGCTACACAAGAGTATTTCTATGGTATCTCTATCTGGTTCAAACTGAAGAGATTCACAGGTACCAACTATAATAATAATAACAACGTTTGAAAAATATTTGCAGTAGGAACTATTAGTCAGCTTAGAACCTAATTATAAGGATTGCTGGATAATATATGACTTTCCAAGTCACAAAAACATTTTTCAGTTGTCTTCAGAAAACACCTCTGAAACCAAATGCACATTCCAAGTCTGGCTTGATTTCAAGCCTCAAGGCAACATTTCTAGCTCGTCTCTTGTGTCCCTTTTCTCCAACCCCTGACTTCACAGATAAATAACCTTACAAGGGAACCTTCAACAGAAGGTGAGAGTAGGCTAAAAGGAGCCTGGGGAACACAGAGAAGAGCGTGGTCTGAGAGGGCAGACTGTGCAGAAAGGAAATGAGACATTTCATAAGCTGGTCTGGTTCTCCAAGCACTTTCCTACTGCCAGCCCTGGGAGACGGGCCGTGGCATCCTCCACTCCTCTCAACAGTCCTCACCTTGTGCTGCTCAACAGTCAAGATGTTGTGTTCTGCTGGACTGCTTGGGCTGGCAATAGCTTTTTGCTTTGTAAGCAAACAAGCTGTGCTTGCTTTTCCTTCTTTGATTTGAAATAAATAGCATTTTAATTTTGAATACAAATAAAACTTAACATAGAAAAAATGTGCTTGCAGATGCCAAGACATGCCCCACAACTCTATTAACTTTTTTGCACTTTCCATGCAGAAGTTGTTTCTGTCAATTTATTTTCATTTCAGCTGAGCAAAATGGGAAGGAAAAAGCAGGTTGACACAGATGGTTGTCAGCAAAGTGATGACTGCAGCTGAGAATGGGTGTACAAAAATATACAGCTTGCTAAACTGTGTATTGTTTAGCTTCCATGTGTATCAAATGTCAAAAGAAATAAAACTTGGAGAACATATTTAGAACTCTTTTTTTAAGGGTTGTTAAAATTATTGTTGTAAAAAGGAAGGGTGGTCTTATGTAAAGGAATTACAATGCAGGAAACAGAAAATGGAACAAATCCTGCATCCAAACTTCAAAATAATAGCCTCTTAAATGCAAAGCTAAGACCCTAAATAAGTGATCTGGTTTGAGAGTTATTTGGGTCTTTTGTAAGTGCTGAGCACCCACAGTCCTGCCGAGGTCACCCAGAGACTGATCATTGTATTTGAAAATCAGACCATTAATTTAAAAGTCTGAATGCAAATTTTTGAATCCTACCTTTAGGCTTCCATTTTTAAAGGATCTCTTGGATCACACAAATGACCACAACATTGTGCTTTAACAGAGAAAATAAACTTAATGAGGAGAAAAATTTAAAATAAGCTAAAATAGGCTTCCTCAAGTTTCTTAGAGTACTGCCAACTTCAAGGTGGGGGCAGGCTTTGTCCACACTGGAAAGCTGCAGCATTTTAACTACAATTGATCTTATTTTAACTTAGATCTATCTTGAACTAAGGCTAAACCTAATGTAGACACACTCAAATCGATTGTAATGTTGCCTGTGTCAATTTAGCTAATTTAAATGTACATGCATTAGCAGATTGCATCAGTTCAACTAGATTGATCTTTAAATTGCTTTGTCTGAAGTTGTGCCATTTCTAGGCAGCCAAGGATTGTGTTTGGAAGAGAGGGCTGCCAAAGCTACTTATCTTTCTCCTACCTGTCAGCTTTGCAGAGTACTACCCCAATCAGTCAATAAATATATAAGTATCAGTATAACCACTCATCAACTGATACTCATAAAACTGTGCTAGAAATTCCTGAATATTCCCAGGAGAAAAGCCATTGAGTTATACACATTATTGTTGTGATTCTGGTGAGATTAGTTAAATTTTACCAGGCACAAATTTGGACCATAGCAGACATAAACCATTGTCAACGTATGTTTTATAGTCAGAATGTAGGTAAATAAATCACTGATGACTTTTGAATCTTTGATATTCTTTCTGTTCTTGAACTGCTGCCTCTATGAGCTCCAAAGAAGACTGACAACCAAGACTACACTAATTTTAAATTGCATGTCCTTTCCCTACCAGCTTTCACAGCAATGTAATCTCACCTTCATTCTCGTGGGGTAAAAATCAGGTACAGAAAATAAGTGTGAGATAATGAATTTCTCTTACTTTGCCTGATCATTAATAAATGAGGTTATTTTCCTCCTTGACTCTTGGAATTAGATGTGACACAACACCTTAACACAATCAGTTTGTTCTGAAACCCTGATAATAGGAACCCATCTGCTTAGAGACATGAAGGAGAATTCATTATATGCCCAGTAATTACTTTCAATGCAACATAAAGAGATTGCATGCGCAGCTTCTTAGAGTTAAACATGCTGTCAGAAAGAATACCTTGATGTGTAGGAATAAGAGGAGTTCAAAAAGGTGATAGCTAATAATGACATTTAAAGATTTTTACATGAAAAATTTATATTGTGCCTTATCGTCCCTGTCCTTAACTGCAAAGAAACCCAACATCTTTGTGCAGGATTTCCAAAAGGCTGTTCCAGAATACCTCCACTGAAGACAACTCTTTTCTGTATCAAGCTGTATTATGACGGACCATAACTTGTATAAAATGGACATTTTTCTATAAAAGAAAGAAGGATAAAATGTCAAATTTTGAGATCCAGGTTTCATGCCTAACCCTTGTGGCTTCCCCCCAAAGCTTCCAAGTGCTGTGTCAGGAGGGAAATTTTGTACATCATTGAACACATGCCACATAAAGAGTGGTACTGTCAGGCTCCAGAGCAAACCTTTTCTGTTTCTTTACTAAAAGAATGGGACCAAAGCCTTGAAGGTTGAAGTGAAATGAGCTAGGTGGAGTGGTCAGAAGAAGGCGATTCGAATCTAACCTGGGAGGAGATGGAAAGAGCAAAAATAACAATCCTTTGGTCTTCCTGACATACCATCCAGATGGTCCTCACTAATTATATTTCCTCTTGTGGTTTTAGTTATCAAACATGTACAAATATTTACAGTGGATGAAAATACATCTTTGCTTAAATGTCACTTTTTAATTGTGTTTTAGCCTTTGAACAGTACAGTTCAAACACTTTTTTGATTATATTTTCACTTTATGAGCTGAAGTCCTCCAATTTTCTTTTCCCACTTCCATTTCATTTCTTTATATCTTTCATTTTAATGAAACATGGCATGCTAAGAGGCCATTATTTTTGCAAATCAGGCTGGTTTTTAAACTGCCTAAATCTTCCTTTCAGCCAAGCATGAAGCTGCTAAGACAATTAACATGCTTGAGGTTGAAAATACACTTAAGTGGTTTGTCAGACCAGGCCTTAAATATGAGCTTATGCCAATAAATTTAAGATACTCTTCTTTGATTTGGCTCTTTACATCTAAGACTTTCATGCTGAGTAGAAACAAGAATATTCTGCATACAGTGTTGAAAGGATTTGCTGGAGGATTCTGTAGCAGCTAGATTTTCCAAAAGATAATACCTTCTAAACATTACTAAATATAACTCTCCTGGAGGATTTTCCTCTTGGGCGTGTGTTGAATATAACTATTCGGCCTTAACAGAACTCTCAGCATAATGACATTTTCCCTTCTTTTTTAATTACATAATAAAAGCTCTTACACTTGCTGTAATTAAATATCAAATGACACTTTAAAAACAATAATGTTAATGATAGATTCTTGACAAAAACTACAAGTATAATCCTGTCTCCACTGAAATCGATGGTAAAGCTGCCACTGTCTTCCTTGAGGCCAGGATTTTGCTCTCAGATAAGGTCATTACATTCTGCATATATAAATTCCTGTTACATTTACAATTTTTATTGTCAAGGGGATGATCAGACTTCCACTATGGTTGGTAGAAAGCCAATTCCTGTGTAAATTTGCCGTGAGCAAATATATTGCTTTGTCCCGGTGATTCTCTAAGGACTGTGTACTTTCTACCCAGCCTTTCTTGTTCATGACCAGGTCTAGGAGAAGCACACTGACAAGGTTCTCTTGAAGTGAAGAGGGGAAAAAGCATCCCCAAGTTGATACATCTGGGGCAAGGGTGAGATGGAGGAAGGAACAGCTAGAAAAAGGCTTTACTGGGATAGTCTGGGTTTCCACTGGTCCTACAGCTATGTCCTAGCAAGTTCCCCAGGACAGGTGACCACCCTGGTCACAGGGGCCCCAGGGACCATGAGGGTGGTGAGACATTGGGACAGAGAAGATGGGATGCCCCCTCATTGGAAGTGTTCAAGGTCAGGCTAGATGATGCTTTGAGCAACCTGATCTAGTGAAAGATGTCTCTGCTCACAGCAGGGGGGGATGGACTAGCTCTTTAAAGGACCCTTCCAACCCATGCCATTCTGTGATTCTGTGAGTCTATGACTTCTCAAAGGTTCCCAGGAGCCAGCAGATCCCTTCCATGCTGGTTCTGTGGGCTGCCCGCATCCCACAGCTTTCACTTTTGCTGCCTTCACACCTGCCTCCTCCACACCCCATCCCCAGACTCCCCTTGCATGGAGGACAAGTGCACAAAGAAGAGGTGCAGATGCCTACATGTTTTGGGAGAGGAGGTGTGTTACAGGCAGCTTGAAAAGCTCAGACCTATCCTGTGCCAGAGTGGCTGCCTTTGCTTTGGAGTTTACAGGATTTCTGGATGCTATCTGTAGTTCAGCTGAAATTTTTGCTTAGCATTAAATGTGGCATAAATAGATTATTTATAACTAGTAACACTGAACTCAGTATTTTTTTCAAACCCTTTAAAGAAATTCAGAAAGGCATGTGGTTGAAAACAACTTTCTACATTAATTGCTGCATTTTTATGCTGTTTGTTTTACGATAAGCCCTGTGAGTTTGTACACTGTCATTTGGTGGAATCTGTTCTGCTATTAAATACAATTGAAGAAAACTTATTAATAGATGAATGAGTTTCTACTATTAGCTGATATCAACTGTCTAGTTTGTCAGTCAGGAAGAATGATGGATGGCCACAGGGGGGTATTGGAGATATTGGGTATGCAAACTGTACTGCCATCTACTATGATTAAGTCTTAACTTACATACTTTAGCATAAAAATTTGCCTTGGTAGTTTCCCTGTGTCAAATTAAAAAAACTTGAAATACCACTTGTCTCTCTAGGGTTTTTTTTTTCCTCTCTGTCAGAGACAGCAAATAAGGTCCACCCAAACATTGTCTTAAAATACTACAGTCTGAACCACAAAAGTTGGCTAAATATAATAGATTGGTAACAGTTCTGGGTTTTGAGCAAGGACTGCTAAAATAACAATAGAAACCAAGGCATTACCTAGAAACCAGGTTTGGCCATGTATATGGATTATTTGAACAATGCCATAAGTATTAGATGTTTCACTCCCATTAAATCTCTGGTGCAATCTTTTTTCTTCTTCTGTGACTGGTGTCAGTAAGAAAAAAAGAAGAGAAAGAAGGGCATCAAAGCTGGTAATCATTCAGAATATTAATTACCTGTATGATAGCTCCAACTCAGAGAAAATTTCTAGTTCCAAAAAATGCTCATGACATGGTAGGAAAAAAAAATCCCAGGAGGACATTTGTAGTTCACTGTCTTGGGAATTTAACCTCACAATCCAACTAGAAGGAATCAATAACCTAAATCCATCTGTGCCATTCTGAATATTTACCTCCTGAAGTTGGCTAACAGAGATAAAACAAAACCATGCGCAGGTTTTGCCTTTTAAAAAGAAATAAATAAAGAGGTTTCCAACACCCAAAGGACAAAATCCAGGCATACCTCAATAGTTTAGGAGCAGAGCCAGGTTTATACTAATATGACTGA
The DNA here is from genome assembly GCA_013401275.1 of Pandion haliaetus. Lineage (NCBI taxonomy): Eukaryota > Metazoa > Chordata > Aves > Accipitriformes > Pandionidae > Pandion > Pandion haliaetus. The sequence continues at coordinate 140,119 of VYZV01044769.1, read as the reverse complement.
GTTCCCTGTATTCTGTTTCAAAAGCCTTTCATGCCAATTTATGAACTAAAAAAAAACCTCAACATAACTTTAAGAAATTAATTTGAGACTAAAATAACATTTGTGTTTGCAAGAATTTATTCATCTAATTATTTGGGTCAAAAACATGTATATTTACTGGTTTAGAAGAAATATGAATGCACTTCAGTCTGTCTCCCAGAGGCAAGAAAGGAAAGCTTTTCCTACATCTGGATTGGAGGTTTTGTTACCCTTTTCAACAAACGAATCAGATCCACTGGGAATCCAGATCAGTGGACATGGTGTTTTATTGTAAGCTCATATGTCCTTGACAGATAATCACAAGAAAGATGACATTTCAAAACCAAAGTGTCTACCAGTAAAGAATCTGCCTTATGAAGACTTCTTCACATTCCAGCTAACATAGTGTACATTTAGAGAATAAACGGTCTTTCAGCTTGTAAGAAGTCATGAGGTCTCCCTCCACAGTTCTGACAGTCCTTTTTGTTCTCAATTTTAATGTCTCAAGCAATTGTCCCCACTCAGGCATAGACCTGTCAGATACTTTTAGATGATCATCATTTTCAGCTGTGACAGCAGGCCACAACGTGCATCACAGAATTAGATTTTATTTTGTCTTGTGTTGTCACATAACTTGACACATCAACATGAGTTCATTTAACTTAATTTATCTTTCACTGTTTTTGGAATAGATATTAGCAGGAAATCAATACATATTTTCTTATTGTGGTCTTTAAACTCTTTAGTTCTGTAGTTCTGTTTCTGTGAGTCTGGCAATACACAACCCCTCAGCAAACTTATCTTTTCAATTTTTAATCAGGTTCTAATATCTTTTTTTATCTTTGATAAAGAAGTCTGGAATTTGGGGCTTCAGTCCTTAAAATTGCATCAAATATTAGTTTTTGAAGCCTAAATTTGTTTTTCATCCTGTGGAAAATGTCTCATGTACAGCTGTAATGCTGCTATCACCGGGTATCAGGAGAAATCACTCTCTTTTTTATTTTTAGTACTGCAGTTATCAAAGGGGGTAATTTTACAACATTCCTTAAGATTCTGTGTAATCCTTCAAAATAAACTTCCAGATGTATCCATCAGGCCAATTATGAAATCAAACTCATTGAGCCTGATACTGCCCTGCCTGTAGATCTGTGCCTCTCTCTTAAAGAGTTATGTCCATTTGCATTGGAACTGCCTCTTTCATAATTTTCCCTACAAAAATAAGAATATTGATAGAACTGGTAGTATCAGTGCATGATCTTTAATTTTCAAAGGGACCAATCCTTTTTCCACCTCTGTATAGACAAATATATAAAGAGCTTTTTCAGGTACATGGTCTGTGGTCAATAGTGTCGTAGGATTCATTTCAGTATTATCCAGTTTATAAGCCTACCTGCTGATTTTATAAATATAAATAAGGGACAGTTTAAAATACCAAGCAATTGCAAGTTAACCCTGTGAGATATACAAAGTTTAGAGACCTGTATTGTGCACCATCAGCAGGATCAGTGGCAGTTTTGCTTTTTGGGGGGAGGGAAGGAAATACAGAAAGGTCAAAGACTAAATCACGAGGTTGCAGAGGGAGGTCAGTGGGGTCACAAGGATTTGCTGCTTTCACAAAGACGCTGCAATCAGTAATCTGCTGTCATGCCACATGTACTGCTCTTTAAGTGACTTTGACACTGATGTATGGGAAGCAATCTGAGCAGGGAGCTAAAAAGACAATTACTACAAACATACGAAAAGTACACTGGAACTGTGATGACGTTAATAGAATTACAAAACCTTACAAACAAAAAAAAAAAAACCAGAAGAAAACACTGTTTTTCAGTATAATTGACATGCCATATATACAAAGGATGCTAGAGCAAACTCACTTAAATTATAAAATCAGTATCATTAGTATCTTCACAATTTCAGTGAAAATTTGGAAAACTAAGAAGCAGCAGGGACTAGCATCAAACAATGTGTACCTGAATGAGCATCCACCCATTTCATTTGTCTCATTAATCTAAATAGTTTGTTTCCTGCTAGCCACATCAACCCTAACAAGGTTAGATATATTGTTAGCAATGATATTTGAATAAGTAAATCAGAATCGATATGAGGGCTCAAATTTGGCGCTGATCTGTAGAACTAAAAAATGCAGTGGGTTTACATGATTGATTTTCAAATGGACAAGGTTAGATCAGCCATGAGGGCTCAGGCTGCCCTATTCTCCCAGCCCAGTGCTAATTGCAGCCCTGCTATTAGGGTTTTAATTGAATGTCAGTGTTGGGGTAGGAGGAATCAGTGGTTCCATGAGTGGCAGACTGCCTACCCCAGCCTGGCTCATCCTTCAAGTGCCTATCCAAATGGGCTTTTATCCTAACGATGCTGCTTACTTCTTACATCACAGGCATACTCACCTGAGCTGAATTAATCTACCCAGATGAAGTTGTTTATTTAAACACCAATCTATCTGGATATAAATGACTTTCTTCTACATCCTTCTATTTTTTACCTCTGTGAAGTATGAAATATTTCTATAGACATTTGCTCAGACTCCCCTGTTGACACATTGCTCTACTGTATGTCACACCAATATCTTGCAATGTTGAGATGACTGTTGTCAGAAGTGTAATATGGCATATACAGCTGAGAGGTGACAGCTGATCTGAAGATCTGTAAATTTACATCCATTGAGAGGGGAGTCTGAGCATTTTCCTTTCATTTATAAAAATGAAAAAAAAAAGAATTTTAAAAAAATATACACGGCATTCTGTACATATATATAAAAATATTAAGTGGTTTTCTTCAACAGAGTATTCATGGGGGTTTTTGTTCCCTTGTGAGATCAGTGAACCTGCCTGAAACCAGCCTAGAGCGTGGGCTCAGACTGTTTGCTCAAACTGCCCAAAGGTGAGTGCTTGGGAAAAGCCCTGGAGAACTGACCCTGAGCATGTTTCCCACCAGGAATGTGAAGGGCTGAAGGCCTGACCCCATGGAACTCACTGGCTTTATTAGGGCTAAGATTTCCTCCCTGCTCTCTGCAATCAAACAGTTAGCTGGTTTTTTTAATCACTTTTCTCTTTCTTGCTGGTAGTAAATTTCCAAGCTTTCCAAGTCCCTACAGGTATTTTAGACTAGGCTGCAAACTTTAAAATCAGCCTAGCTAGATCTCTGGTTTAAGTCTGCAGAAGTATAGATGCCTTTTTTTCCAAGTCAGGTACTTTTATGGCTTAATGCTCCCAGTGAAAAGTAACACATCTCACTCTTTCAGTCGCACAAACAGATAAAATGGAAGAGTTGAAATTGCAGCAAAGATTTGGGAGGAGGAGGGTCACTCTCCCTACCTCGTCTCAGCAAAAAGGATATTTGTATTGATTCTGCCCCTAAGAGTAATTGAATTAAAACAATTTCACTCATCCCTATTCCATCTTTTGTGAGTCCTGTCAGATGCTCTCAGACATTTGATGCTGAGAAATGCACTTTGCACTGTTACTCAGCAGCACTCAAAATCCCTAACAATACCAGACTGTAGCTAGGTGAAATCTGAAGCTGAATACTTCAAGGGACCATTATTACTAATGAGCTTTTTTATTAGAAACTTTGAAATCAAATAAAAATGCTAGGAATTTGAAGTGCAAGGAAGAGAGGCATTGAAGTTTGTGAGTACCATTAAAGAATAATATCACAGTTTTATGAGATACTTTGGTCAGGTTACAGCTCATCACAGAATAGGCTCTGAGAATTTTCAAAAACATCCAAGTATCTCAGAAACACAATGTAGACTTCCAAGCTGAAATAGGCTTTAGCAGTCTAACTTAAAGTATCTGGTTAAAAAACACTGACCCCCATGTCGTAGCGTTGCTGCTAAGTGACAAAATGTAAAAGGCTGGGAACAGAATCCAGCTAGGCTGCAGTATCCCTTGCAAATATTTATCTGTCAATACCTCCATTACCACTATGCTAAGAGATCCCAGCTCAGAGGGATGCCTCGGCATCTCAGATGCTGCACAAACACTTACAAGGAAATAGTTCTCCTGAAGGTCTTAGAGGGAGACTTAGACAGAGGCTGGCATCTGAATGTGTATGGTTCACTTTTCAGAGCCTAAAGAGTTTCAGATATATTATGTGCTAGTCATCCCAATTAAAGCTACGTTACTCAGTACATTTTAAAATTTCATAACAAAAGGCAGAGGTGCTTCAATTCAGGGGCCAGGTTACTGAATTTTGGCCATGTCAATAAGGAAAAGATATATCAGTGCAAACAACAGAGCTGAAAGGCTGTTACAGTTTCACATAACTGCTAGTCATGGAGCTGTTAAGAACTAAATGGTACAGAAACTACTCTAAACCTCACTAGTATAGATGAGTAAAGTAATACTCTCTTCCGTAGAACAAATTGCATATTTCAGCAATACCAAGAAAACCAAGTTCTTACCTGTCATTTGTGAAAATCTGTAGTGATCCCAGGCAGAAATTCACATTACACAGCAGGAATATATTTACCACTAAACTATCACTGTTGCTTGGACAGTATATGCAAAAAATATTTCCCAAGAATTTACAAGCTTTATGTCATCCTGCTGTCTATTTTTCTTCGAAAACAGGATGGAAACCTCTACCCTATTATTAGAACTTCTTCTTCATAGGTGCAGGTATAATTATTGGAATGAAACTTGCATTTTCATAGCCGCACATCATCTTGTCATTGTGAATACATATGAAGTGTATCGAGTTGTATTTATATCCTTCTTCCTGCAATTTAATATATCTACAAAAACAGGAGGTGAAGAACTTGTGAAAGTGCATGAATCAGACTGGTCCAGGCTCTTGAGCCCCATGAGACATGCTGCACAGGGGTACCTAGAGAAAGCCCAGTGAGGGAAGAAATAACATGATCTTCTGCAATGTATTCTTATTCTCAAGAGAAGGAACATTCACCCCTATCTCTTAATTGGGAATCTCCAGCATGGGATCTAGTCGTCTTCAGGTCTATGATTGCCTCAATAGTCTTATCTACTCCAGGGCTATTAACAGCAGTGTGTACTTCGTTTATGTAGTCTTTGACAGGGCGAACTATGTACTTTTTTGAAAAGGCCATGAAGGTGAAAGACTCTATAGCAAGCAGCCAATCTCATTTATGTGCTCTATCCATCCTCTCATCCCTTTCGTGTTATTTCATTCTGCCTACAATATATAAAATTGGAAAGAAATTAGAAACCATACCATGCTTAGAAATTTTAAGATGTAACAATAGCAATATGGTGTCTAATAACAGGGACACAGGAACATGATGTGATCGCTAGGTGTAACAACACAATCTCACAATTTAGACAATGCCATATCGATCATAAGGCTTTCTATTATAATTTTGTACCGGAAAGTGAATCTAACAAATACAGTGCCAAATACAGAAAGAGGAAAATAGCTATTGATTAAATAGTTGAAAATTTAAACGGCAAAATAGATTTTTACATTACTTGTCACTTCTAACATTTGCATGGATATTTTCCCATTCACAGAGGTTCCTGGAGCTTATATAAACACCCACTCTGCTACTAAGTTTATTATCCATAAAAATCAGTTTCTTGGCTTGCAGAGGTGAAAGCTAAAGCATTCCTGAATCTATTTATCCTGCAGATTTTCATATGTTCAGGTTTGTTTGCTTGCTTCCCCAGGCAGTACTGCATTTACCTTTAGTAACCTGGCTACTCAGATTGGAAAATCTGACACGTTATAATAATAAATGTTGAAAAGCGATGACATGTGTCTGGTGAGTTGCAGCAGGATTGCTTGGAATGGTTCTGGGTAGTTGATGTCATTGCTGTATTAATGTACCGAGCCTAAGAATGGCTGTAGCGGATGAGCCCACAGTGTTACCTAGGCTGCTGGCCTGTCTCTGGCAGTAGGCAGCAGTGAGTAACTAGGAAAAGTCTGCATCACACAAGAAAAGCTAGGATGGTCAGGATGTAGCCGCTCAGCTTGCAGCAGTCAGTGTCTAAGGGACTGCGTTGGACATGTTGTATTTAATAACTGCTGTAACCTCTTCATACTTTTGGCCCCCAGAGATCCCATGGAAGAGTTGCACGGCTTCATTAGATTTGCTCAGCAAAAAAAGGCGTTTTCTTTAGTTCTGTCTCAAGGGACATCATAATTCTTCTATGAGAAAAAGTGAATTGTTGGTGCTTACTAACCCTCTTCCTGCCCTGTGATATTTCCCTGCAGTTGCCTTTTCCCAAGCCTAGAAGTCCTTTTTCTAGTACTCCCCCCATTCAGGTACAGACAGGGCCTATTTCTGAGTTTGCTCAACAATTATCTACACATTTTTCTTTTACACTTACAGACATTAAATTTTATCTGCCATTTCACTGATCAGTAGGATATACATATACTTCATTGCATGCTACTCTCTTTCTGTTACTCTCTGAATCACCATTACATTTGCCTGGCCTAGTATTTTGCAACTGTGCTGATACTTTCGTATTAACAGCAAACTTGATCATCTCACCATTCAGCCCCTCTTATGCAAAAAAAGGAAAATATGTGGAGAGACTCCTCCCTCCATTTACAAGACTAGGTGTTTAATTTCCAGTCAATCATATAACCTCCTAACATAACTACTCTCCCACACTGCAATATCTGGCAGTATAACCAGCCTAGAAATCAAATGTGATGATCTGTCATCATCATGTTTCCTTGTAATTATTCACTAGACATCTAGGAGGCTTTTTGCTTCTCTAAGGAAAGCTTGCAGAAAGTCAAGGTCCTTTGGTTGCTTTCTTGCAAGTGTAGGGAGCTTCTGTTTCCAGCCACGCTGAGTGAGAACAGAAGATGCACATAGGTAGCTAGAAAATTTGATATCACAATTATGTTAGCTAAAGTCAGCTGTCCAAAAGTGTCAAGTCTAAACCAGTCATTTAGATGTCCTCTATTATCAGGATGGAGAATGGCTTCTTCAGAAGGCAATTCATTTCACCCTTGGATAGACATCATGAATGACCCCATTGAAGTACAGTCCCTATCCATCTTCATTGAAATAAAAGGATCCAGATAACTTGATTAGAAGACTAAACTTTAGATGGGTGGTGCAATGAATCTCAACATATGTGCTCGCCCAGTGGAAGAAATACCACTGGAGATAGATAGAACAGAATTATCTTAAAGCACAATTTGCAGTAAAAGCAAACTGTGTTACAAGCAGCAGCTCTAATACAGGTTTGTGCTGCTCTGTGTCCCTACGTGTCTTCCTCCAGCGCCCTCTTAACTACTCCACCCCATCATTCTCTCTGCTTCTTTTTGCCTAACTGAAAGAAAGGCAGCCCACACCACATCTTGCACCATGATCCGTATGTACATACTGGCCAGCTGGTACGAGCATGTTGTTAAGCAACTGGCTCACTGGACAGAAAGCACTATTCTTGAACAAAAAATGATGTCTTTCCTCATTGAAATTTGTTCCTTTTCCTCTACTCCACTGCATATTTTTTTATATATGTAAAATCAGTAGGAGCCTCTTGTTCCTATTTCAGATGCAACTAAAGTTGTCTAATGGGTTTCAAAGTTACAGACACAATTGCATAAGCCTTAGTTCATTAGGAAGTCAAGCTAAAAAAATGCATCTTAAGCATAATAAACAATATATTTCTAACATTGCCTGTTATGTAGTCTCCGCCCATGCTTTTCCTATAATGCCCTCTTTCTCGAAAGCAGAAAGGGGTGATTGGCTAACAAGCACGTAGAGAGTCCATGAAATACATCTGTAATCTGAGAAATAGGGTCAGGTTTGATCTTGAGTTCTTCTGATAGAGACTGAATTATTAAAAGGCTATTGTCTGCTTTAGAGTGACATTCTGTCTGAACATATTGTACTTTGCGCAGTTCATAAAGAAAACCAAATGTAATATAACTTAAATAGAAATAGTCCCATCTTTAAAGCTGCTCACCCTGATCATTTGATAATATTCTATCCATACTCCACTTTACTGCTTTCACTAAATAATTAGTCAGTCAATTCCCCAGGCTGTGTTTATGGGTATTTCATGCTGCAGCAGGGAAGAGAAAAGATTAAATATATACTTTAAAAAAAAAAAAAAAGCCAATGACAGATGTAGCTGCAGCTAATGTAAGTTACATTTTATAAAAACAATTAGTTTTCAAACAGAAGATGTCTTAAAGTGGTTTCCTCCTTTTTGACTTTTAAAAAGCTCTTCAAAACACAATTAGCCAGCATTATACTCATAACTGTAAACTACTAACATCTTAATAAACCCCTTTAATTCATACAGATGTATTGGATTTACACATGTTCCTTGTAAGATAAGTTGATTTCTCTCTCTTGGGAAATGATTTATATACAAGGAGGTTTATGTTTGTTTTCTTAGAGAGTCTGACATAACATTTTCAAATAAATTTAAACAGATTTCTTTGCAGGGGAAGTGACTAGGAGGAAAATACAATGCTGTAGAATTTTCTTCCATCATGCAGTAGATGGGTTTTGTCCTTTTTTTAATCATTTAGCATATACTTTATTTTCAGCTTTACATTTGAAAGTTTAAGTCAATTTGGATTTCCTCAACAGAAAAGAAATTATTGCTGCATTTTCTGTGTGTGTGCACATGTATATATGCATACTCTGTGACTAATTTTTTTTCTTACATATTAAAAATCAGGCCCAGATTATTTCTTGTCCTGAAATAATCTGTGTGTACGAGCAATGAAATACAGAGACTAAGCAAATGTTTTCCTGAGTCACAGGATGTTATGTTTACACCATTTCTAGTGTGGTTTTATAAAATTCCCTATGGATAGTGGGAAGATATCATTTCTCCATTATACACGTGATTCATTGGCATAGGTGTGTTCTGTCTGCCTTACACACAAGGGAAGACCCCCTGCCTGGCTGGCCTTACCTGCTGCTTAACTACTGCTGTGCTATCCTGTATTGGGCTTGCATGGCAAGGTTTTGGTAGCCAGGGGGGCTACAGCTGTGGCTTCTGTGAGAAGCTGCTAGAAGCTTCCCCCATGTCCAACAGAGCCAATGCCAGCCAGCTCCAAGATGGACCTGCCACCGGCCAAGGCCGAGCCCATCAGTGACAGTGGCAGTGTCTCTGGGAGAACAGATTTAAGAAGGAAAAAAAGTTACTGGGGCACAGAAACTGCAGCCAGAGAGAGAAGTGAGAACATGTAAGAGAAACAACCCTGTGGACAGCAAGGTCAGTGAAGAAGGAGGAGGAGGAGGTGCTCCCGATGTCGGAGCAGAGATTCCCCTGCAGCCGGTGGGGAAGACCATGGTGAGGCAGGCTGTCCCCCTGCAGCCCATGGAGGTCCACGGTGGAGCAGATATCCACCTGCAGCCCGTGGAGGACCCCACGCAGGAGCAGCCGGGTGCCTGAATGAGGCTGTGACCCCGGGGGAAGCCCGTGCTGGAGCAGGTTCCTGGCAGGACTTGTGACCTCACGGGGGACCCACCCTGGAGCAGTCTGTGCCTGAAGGACTGCACCCTGTGGGAAGGGACCCACGCTGGTGCAGTTTGTGTAGAACTGCAGCCCATGGGAAGGACTCACCTTGGTGGACTGTCTCCCATGGAAGTGACCACATGCTGGAGCAGGGGAAGACTGTGAGGAGTCCGGCTCTTGAGGAGGAAGGAGAGGCAGAGAGAACATGTGATGAACTGATTGTAACCCCCATCGTGGTTTAAACCCAGCCAGTAACAAAGCATCACAAAGCCACTCACTCACTCCTTCCCCCCCGGCCATGGTGGGATGAGGAAGAGAGAGTATAAAGAAAAGCTCGTGGGTCAAGACAAGGACTGAGAGAGGTCACTCCTCACTTATGGTCACGGGCAAAAGACAGGCTCAACTTGGAGAAGAAACAAAATCAATTTCATTTACTACCAATCAAATCAAAACAAGGATATTAGGAAGGAAAACCCAACCTCAGAACACCTTCCCCCCCCCCCTTCCTCCTTCCCGCCTCAACTCCACTCCCGGCTCTCTCTCCCTCCTCCCTCCAGCGGCGCAGGGGAACAGGGGGTTAGGGTCAGCTCGCCACACCTTGGCTCTGCCGCTCCTTCCTCCTCAGGGGGAGGATTCCTCACTCATCCTCTGCTCCACCGTGGGGTCCCTCCCACGGGAGACAGTCCTTCACCAACTTCTCCAACGGGAGTCCTTTCCGTGGGCTGCAGTTCCTCACAAATTTCCCTGGCGCGGGTCCTTTCCACGGGCTGCTCTCCAGTCACAGACTGCTCCAGCACGGGCTTTCCCATGGAGTCATGGCCATCTTTGGGGGCATCTGCTCCTCCGCTCCCCTCTCTGGGCTGCAGGGGGACAGCCTGCCATCTCACCATGGGCTGCAGGGCCATCAGCCTCCTCAGGCGCCCCTCCCCCCCTCCTTCTTCACTGACTCCAGTATCAGCAGACATGTTCCTCTCACATTCTAATCCCCTCTCCACTGCAGGTTTCCCCACTTAAATACATTATCGCAGAGGCGCTACTGCCATTGCTGATGGGCTCAGCCTTGGCCCGAGGTCCGTCTGACTTGGAGCCGGGGAGCTTCCAGCAGCTTCTCACAGGAGCCACCCCTGCAGCCCCTCCCCCACTACCAAAAACTCTACCACACAAACCCAGAACACCCCCATTCCCCATCCCCCTGCGCCCCAGGCAGGGGTGGGTAGGGAATTCAGGAGTGAAGCTGTGCCCAGGAAGAAGGGAGGGGTGGGGGGAAGGTCTTTTAAGATTCGGTTTTATTTCTCATTACCCTACTCTGGTTTTATCAGCAATAAATTAAGTTAATGTTCTCTAAGTCGAGCCTGGTTTCTCAATGACAGTAATTGGTGAGTGATCTCTTCCTGTCCTTATCTTGAGCCACGAACCTTTTGTTATATTTTTCTCTCCCCTGTCCAGTTGAGAAGGGGAGTGATAGAGTGGCTTTCGTGGGCACCTGGCACCCAGGCAGGGTCAACCCACCAGACATCCCAAGGACTCTTCCCAGTTGAAGTGCTGGCAAGGAGTCGCTGTCACTCCCTATGTAGTCGCCTGCTCCTGCACTCAGCACCTGCAAACTGCAGCCAGCCTTACTGATATCTTCTGCAGGGTAAGGATCTCTTTGCTCAGGGAGAAGAAATGAATGTTCAGGGATTCCTGAGGATATACTGTTATCACAAAGACATTTTTGAAAGCCATCGCTCCTGGAATAGCTGCTTGACATCAGAACCACAAATCCAGCTCATAATGCCAATGCAGAAAAAAGTTGCAGAGGTCCTCTCCAGTAAACCCCAAAATAACAAGAAATTATTATATCATATGTCAATATTACAAGGCATTGACCGGAATTTAGTCCCATGGCAGTAAGAAGAAGCAGATATAGTTTCAGCCCCCAAAGCTGGTGGCAGTTCAGGAAATCAGGACCTCTACAAACAGAGATGAAGTAAAACCTGAAAGCAGCACAAGAATCAAGGCAGACCCAGGACAGAGGGGAAGACCAGCCACAGCCTTGGATACCCAACCTCTGGGCAGCATGGGCATCCAACTCTGTAGATACAAGCAAAAGCAGTTTGCAGAGGAGTGTATGAAATGGTGAACTGTTCATCCAAACTCTGTTGATCAGAGTCACAGTGTTTATTTTAAAAAAGGATACTATATGCTGTGGCATTCACTCAGCTTTATTTTTTTAGTGCACGCTAGGTATCACTGCATCTGAGGAGCTGCCGTTTCTGAGTTTCATGCCTGCTCCCACCTAGCAAAAATATTGACTGCAGTGGAGGACTCTGTCCCAAATCAGTTTCCGTGTGTGTGTTTGAACACACTCAGCCCTCCACCAGTGACTGTCGCAGCCCCCCAGCCCACCTTGCAAGCCTTCCCTTTGTCCTCCGTCCCATGACTAGAGAACCGTATCATGGAAAGACGTCTGTGTCAGGCCATGGGGGAAGAATGTTAAATATGATGAGTGCCAGATACAGCTTGAATGGCTACTGTCTCTCTCATGGTTTTGCCTTTTTTGGACACTACAGCTTTCATGTCATTTTATTAACTGCCTTTAAAAGCATTCCACCTTAAGATAGATGGCATATTTTACAGTCGCCTTTTCAAGTACTAAGCACAGGATTTCCATGCTATTTTAATTCACTTTTAGGGGCACAAAAGCTGGCTGAATGCCATTAGGAAATAAATACTTTGTATCGTATCAGTAAGTCAGAAATATAAGATATTGTCAGCCTTTAAAGTTGTGAACTTTGTGCATGTCTGCAGAGATAAAAGAAAATAGAATTTGAGGTAAAAGTGCCCCATGGGGGTGCTAGCATTTCAGCACAGAGCTACCATGCCACCCACGCTCCATATGCGCCCAGCAATGAAAGGCGAGGGTAGTGTGGAGCGCTAACCCAGTGCGTCTTGTGGGACTCCGAGAATATTGTCGCACCATTCAAACCAATAACCCTCGGCAAGACGCTGCTGCAGTGCATTGAGGGACAGTGCATCATGGTGTTAAGAAGCACATGAGGCACCATAAAAAACATTTATCATCTTTATGGGTTCTCAGTACACTTAAGAATGGCAGCTTGAAATTACGGTGGAGAGAGCAGGGCACAGAGAAGAGAGTTGGAGGACTGAAAAAAAAAAAAAAAACAACAACTTTACTTGCGCCACTGTGTCTCCAGTGTCACAGGCACAGCTCCTTCCATTGGAAATCAAAAACGGTTTCTGAGAGCCCCTCTTTGAGCAGTCTTGCTCCAGCTGGGTTGCTGTCCTGATATTATACCTCTCAAGCTTTCTAAAGGATAATTAGACTTAATTTTTTAAAAATCATACAGTTGCAAGCCTTAAGGCAGAAAATTACATGTATTTTTAATAAAATACTCTAAAGGGCAAGAATAATAATACAGGAGTTTGAAATCATAATTTCAAATTATTTCACTGTTGTCTCAACTTTCCTTTACCCTTAATTTTGCTTCTAACGTTTTCTTATGTACAGTTCATAACACCACTGAGCTTGAACTTTTGCTAAAAAAAAAAGGCTTTACCCAGTGGAAATATATTTTCTAAAAGTTTCCCTAGACAAGCTTGATATCATAAAAGAATTCAGGACTTCAGAACCTCAGAAAAGGACTTCAACAATTTTTAAGCTTCAATAGTTTTAGTAAGAAACAATACCAGCTGAAACATTGCCTCTGTCCTTAAGATTCATCAGGAAAAGTTACATTAAGACTAAAAAGTAAAATATGAGGAGACACATCATATGTTTAAATAATTGCATGAAGTATTTCATTAAACTATTTTTTTATATTTTCTGTAAAAAAAATGCATTAAAAGCTACACAAAACGTAAAATAAACAATGCACATAATGTCACAGGAAACATTTAAAAATTATCTCCTCTCATCCCTTTAGATGACATCTCTTACCTAGCAGCCATTCTGGACCAAACATGCTTCCAGAAGTGAAAAGGAACCTTCTCCAGTCCTCCCAAGTTCACCTCCACCTTTCTATTGAGGGTCTACAGCCCAGAAGCCTCCATGGAGACCCATTGGCCCACATGTAACAATACCTTACTCATCACTGGCTGTTCTCAGGACCCTAAAAGACCCATTTGCCAGTCCACTGGGAGGCCCTCTCCATTTCTTTGACAGATGGTGTGCCATGCACACTGTGCAATTATGATCTGAGGCAGACTCTGCTCAGCAACCTCTACCCTTATCCCAGAACTTTACCATCTGCCCTTTGACCTTCCCAAAGCACCCACTGCAGTTGTTCTGCAGCTGCTCTGCCTTTAGTTAGAGTTCATTTTTTTCTATCCAATTGTTCAGTGAAAGTCTTCATCAGACAAGAGAATATTCTTTTTTCTGAAATCCTGTGATTTTTTAGCTCCTTTGATGTTCATTACAGCCACTCTAAAACAAAATCAGTATTTTTAATTAGACAGAAAAAAGTTGCGATTTCCTATAGTATTGACCATCATAAAAGTTGGCAAATCTACCAGGGTGGTGAAGTAGACATAGGAACAAAACAGAAGAGTAGCCCTTTCTGCTCATAAATTGAGTAGCCCTGTCTGAGAAGGGCCAATGCGCATTGGATGGGCTGCACTGGGTGGCCAAGGGCAAGGGGGAAAGCTCCGTGCATGCATAGTCTTCCACAGCCTTCTGAGGACAGCAAAAGGTTGAAAATACACATCTATCTCAATGGCCCAAATAACCCCTCAATTCATATGAAAAGAGCTGCTGACTGATGACTTTCAGTCGACAGTGTCCACATGGTTCTGCCCTGCATGGGAGATGCTGAAGTGCTGACTCAGCAGATTGGTGGGAGCTTCACAGAGCTTCCTAAGACACTGCCTGTTGTCACCAGCCATGAGCAGCCATTCAGCGTCTGCATCACAGTCCTCTTATAACAACCAAGTTGAAGTCTGAAAAGCCTGGAAATGGTACTGCCCTGACTGAAACCCTGACTGATGCCAGAAAAATGGCTTTATAGTCCTTTATGTCTTCCTCTCCATTACTGTTCTCCCAGCAGGTCTGCTGCAGAGACACTGGTGGCACTGCTGCTATCAAAAATTGCCTGATAATGGTGTTGGCATTATTTGCTTGCAAATACCTGAACCATAAATGATGGCAACTGAATCCTGAGAACAGCCCAGATCCCGATACCGTCACTGCTTCCATTTGACTTCTGCACATGCTCTCCAAAGTATCAAGTGCATTGAGTCAAAACCAAGCACATAATGCTGAGGCTATTCCTGCAGTTTGGAAGCACTGACTGCATTACTGTAGAGCATACAAGACTATTGTCTATACTGTACCAGTGTCAACTTCAGCAGAAAAGGGGCATGTGGCCTCAGCATTTTATTGAAGAGAACCTTTTGTTTTCTGTCCACATAACACTCAAAGTTGTGACAGAAGAAGAAATATAGGGAGTACTTCTGTGTTTTAGCCATAGGCCAAGAACAGTCATAAAAAGAATAATCTCCTTCCTATCATCACTAAGCACAGATCACCAAGCCATTTTTAATTTTCTTGGCAAAGGCAAAAGGTTGAGTCCTCTGACATTATATATCTGCAGTACTGACCGATTTACAACACCTTAACAGAAAGTATTTGGCCAGGTCAATAAACTGTATGACTGTCAAAGATGTAAATTGGGACTTCATGGAGTCAGCACTGCTGTCAGGGAAGGTAGAGGATACAGGAAGTATTTGGCTGGCTGGCATTTGGTTTCCACACACAGTGAGCTCTGCCATCAATTCTGCCCTAGCAATAAATAATGGCATTTGTCGATATAGATGCATAGAACTTAAAGAAGTATGAACTTTGAAGGCATTAAGTCTTACTGTGTTACTGAGCACAGCAGAGTGCATACGCTTCTGTATTTATCTTTGTCTACAGTCAATAAATCAGAATCTGTAGTACCTGCGTTATCCAAGCCATCTGCTTTACCACATTAAAAAAATGAGTAGGTGGGAAAAAACTTATGATAGCTTCTTTTTTCTCCTGTTCCTGTTGCTAGAGAAACCAATTCTTTAAAGTATTTTCTGATGTCTGAAAAGGAAGCTGTCATATTCCCCTTCCCCCGCAAAAAGTCTGAAATGGTCTGTGTTTTATGATAGTCCAATAGTTGGTGGAAGAAGGGGAGAGGAAATCAAAAGCACTGATTTTTTCCACCTCTTCAATTGACTTGTTGACTGACCTTGGGCAAATTGTTCAGAGCTCCTGTGAGTATAAGCTATATTAGGGACTCATAACAAGTGCAGAGCATAACATTAGAGGTGCCATTCAAAGGAGGGCTGAAATTGTAAAGCAGAGCATAACTGTATGCTGTTAGAGTACCCATGCTGTCTTCAGCTGCAGAGCTGGATGGTGCTGCCATTAGTGGGGTTGGTTCATCTTTGTTAAAATACTTTGGCCCAAACAAAATCAAACCAATGAGTGTTGGAGAAAACAAAACAAAACAAAACACTTTCTTTGCTTTCTTCCCAGCCTATGAAAGTGATAGACAAGGTTATTTATTCCCTTTGTCTGTTTTGACACACACAAATAGGGCTAATAGGTGTACTAATGTTGCAGTGGTAGAAGAAGAGTTATTGCTGGCAAGTCCTTGGAGCTCCTTCCATAAATTTGTATAATTACAAAATAATATAATTGATCGTATTCTCTTCAGAGTTTTTGTCCAGCTCTTCCATTAATTTGTAACGATTTTGTATCAGATGGCAGGATGTTCAAGTTGTATTGAAGACTTCGTTGCTGGCAGGCACTTCAGCAGATACACTGCATAAATGAGGTGTAAAAAGTGATCACACAAAGCCAATTAATATTTCCAACTACTGTACTTTTTAAAACTTGCTATTCTTAAGTTTATGCCACTATTTATCCCTCCTCCTATAACTGCAAAGACAAATTTTCAGATGATTAATCAAATATGATCTGATCTTGGCATTAATCTAAGATATGGTGCCCAAAGGAAAGGACACCAGTTCTCTGAAACCCTCTTTTTTATTATTGTCATCTTTTCTCCTTTTAAGTTCAAATTAAAAGAAAAAAGAAAAGCCGCTAGACAAACAGACCAATTTCAGCCTATCCTTGTGCAATAATTTATTCACTTATTTCAGGACCATATGGAGAAAAGTTTCATATTTAAATTTTTTCTGTATTTTGGGAGACAAGATTAGAAACTGCATCACACTAATCTTGCAGCCTAAATAGGTGTCATTGTATAGAGAAGTGATACTGTTTTGTTAATTTACCTGCTATACTCGCTAGCTTCTCACCATGCGAGACTTCAGGATTTGCTGATGAAGTCTCAGAAGCATTCTTCATAAGCTTAACACAGCTAGTGATTTTCTTCTGGAACTTGGGTTAGATGGGATTGTTATTTCTAGTCTAGCCAGTTCTTGGCCATATAATATTTTGGCAGGTTTCTAGCTGTACAAAAATTGAAGACAATTCAGGTGATAATCCTGTTATAGTCTTACTGTAGTTATAGCCTGCTATGAAGCACATACATGTGGAAGAAAACCCTAACAGAACACAACCAAAGAAAAGTACCCACCACTGCTAATACAGCAACACACGGTGTTTTACTGCATTTTACTACAGTTCATCTTCCCTTTTTTTTTTTTTTAAGAAACATTTTACGGACTTTGTCTGTGCTAGGTGTGGGATTTAGGGATATGCAAGCATGAAAATGTGGAATTCCTTCTCTTGGAGTGTTGCAGAACCATCTCATAGCTTTGAGGTGACTGGATGTAATATTAATTTCACAAACAGCCAACTTCTGTGAAAGCTGAGGACTGACTTCTACTAACCTGAATGGCTGCAGGGCAGTCTTCTTAAGTTCACAGGGCTGTCATGCAGCAGAAGTTTTTTTTCTTTGTCTCATAAATGGGTGAAGGTGCACCAAAAGGGCCAAGGAACTTAATGCCCTGTGGGAGTTCCCTTAGTTCCCTATCACAGGCAGCACTGAGACAGTTATTAGGCTGTTCTCAAAACACCCCAGAGTAAATACATAGCGTGTAGGCTCAGAAAAAAAAGTGGATTGGCAGCAGGGCAGGAGCTGGTACCATGATGCTCCAGTCAGGGCTGTCATCCACGCAGCAGCTGTGGCCACTGCTGTGTCTTATCTGGGACATCATGCCAGGCACTTCTCCAGACCTAGTGCAACCTGGGACCAGAAAGGCAAACAGTACCTTACAGACACCATGGCTTTCCTTCCACTGGGTTATATTCATTACACTGGAAAGCATCCCATCCACTGCCTTTACTTATTTGCAGTAAAATTAAGTGCAATATTTAGCAACATTTGAAATTCTGTGTGCGCATGTGTTTGTGTGTGAGTCTGTGTCCATATGTGTATATATGGGTATGTGTGTACATGTATATACCTACAGTTTCAAACTGATGCCCAGAGCTGGTGAAGTGAGATGGCCAGAAGCATCTGGGCTGCATTTCTCAAGGGTGCATTGAAGGATCTTTCTTACACTTCAGAACTGATCTACTCTTTTAGTCCTTTTTTTTTTTCCTCCTGGCAATCATTGTTACCTCGTGTGTGGAATTCCTTCCATGCTTTGTACTTTCCACATTAGCAGGCAACCTGTACTAATTATACACCTTCTAAGTCATCTGCTATCTCAGCCATAAACATGAATTTATGATGCTGATGCCATGCCAAATGGCAGTTCTGAAAAATAATAAGTTTAAATACATAGATTTTTCAGTACTTGAAATATTTAACATATCTGGTATGTTAAAGTTCAGCAGCACATCCTGAACTGAGGCTGGCTTCTATAATAGAAAACTTGCTTTGAGAATTAAGGAGCAAAAATTATCCTTAGTTCTCCCTGAATATACTTTGCATCACAGTTTAAATACCTAAGGCCAAGTCTTCTTTCAATTACCTTGACACAACTCTATTGAATACTGTGAATATGAAACAGCCTAAATGGCTGCAGAATTTGGCCCTTAAGGTCTACTCAAACCCCATTTATTAAGATTCCTCACTTTCACCAAGACTGTCAACATAGAAAGTGAAGTCTGTTAAACATAGCTGCATATTCCCATTATATAAAATTAAGCTTTCTCTTACCCTTTTGTCCTACTACCTGTTGGGGAAAATATATTCAATATTGTTTGAAATTGGTGTTAATGTGAATGAAGTTCAGCCTTTATGGTGTGGATTTGCTTTTGACCAAACCTCTTAATAAGACAAGGACAAGTATTGCACATATTACTGCACATATTCAACCCTGATAATGAATCTGTAATATGACACTGTCTGTTCATTTGCAAATTCACTGTTGCTTTCCCAAACACTCCAGTTTGTGACTCCTTAAATTAAGCTGAAGCTTTGATTTCCATTACATTTTCTAGGATACCTTACATCTGGAGGTGGCTGAATGGTGGAGTCATGTTGAGCATACCTGACATCTAACCCTTTTTTCCTGTTCAGTAGTCCCCAAGACAAACAACACTTCAAAAATCTATGTTTTTCACAACTAATCACTGAATAATCCATGTGGTGTTCATTTCAAGTGCTACACTGTGAATTATATTGTGTTTACCTGCCTGCATTGCCATTGATTTACTGGTACCTTTTTATTACCATTATTCATTATAAGATTCCCCTGGGATACCTTTTGGTTTTATTCTCTACTGAAGAATTCTGTACCCTTTCCCTAAAGACAGTGCCTGAGTGGACACATAAGTGAGCCTTTGCATTTCCCACAGAGCGGAATGGCAAAGAGGATTGACTGAGCAAATCTTTTCCCCTTTTGCACAGGAACTGCACACACGTGGCTACGTGCAAGAGTGCCACATTTTAAAACAGTCTATTTCCTTGCTGAGAGAGAAGTGACAGTCTTCACTTATCACCTGGCAGTGTTTACATTCATTATTTTTTTAATAATAGTACAACTCCAAACATTTA
Source organism: Pandion haliaetus (assembly GCA_013401275.1). Lineage (NCBI taxonomy): Eukaryota > Metazoa > Chordata > Aves > Accipitriformes > Pandionidae > Pandion > Pandion haliaetus. The sequence goes on along the minus strand of VYZV01044769.1, from coordinate 120,714 downwards.
TTATTGTTCGTAGTATTCCATGTTATATTACGGAAGCTCGTAAAAGACAAGAGGCTAGGTTCCAGGGACAAGGCTAAAATGGTGCCTGGTGTTCAGGACAGGCAGGCTCAATTGCTTTGCTCACCACAACCTGCTGTGATTGTGGGCAGGCCACATACCCCACCATTCCTCCATTTGTCATCTGCTAGACGGGTTTTATGACAACCAAAGGTTGTGAAGTGCTCGATAATCTTATAATTGCAGCCCTCTGTAAATTCTTAAGACAGAAGCATAACAAGTGAGTCCCTGACACAAAGAGCTCCAAAAATCGTGCCTTAAGGTATGGGAACAATCCTGTATATAAAGGCAATGGCTGCTTCCCACTCCATTGTTTGTTGAACATGTGTGAATTCCACCATAAGGGGCGATTCTCCTTTGGCGTAAGTGTCAAAACAGGACAAGACGGATCTGGTGCCATGCTATACACAGCAGTGATTCCCTAGGATGGATGTCCCTGAACGCCCATTGTCCCAGCAGCCTCCCAACTCCAAGGTGGAGACATAGAAGGGTCTCAAAAAAAATCAGATGTAAAGGGAAAATGAGTAAGTGAGTTACCTCAACTGCTTTGACTTACTTGGTGAAGTTAAACTAGGGTCTATGAAGATTTCTTGGAGTTTTTCTTACTGCTTTTTTTGCTTTCTAATCTCCAAGTTTTCTACTTGTAGCTAAAAAATGTATTGAGTTTTTTCCACACTTGGGAAGTGGCTTTGCTTTTTAACACAGCTTGAATGTAGATTTACTCTTTCACCCTTGTGAGTTCAACTAGAAAGTTTTTCTTTTACATTAAACTAACATTGTCATACAACACAAACCTTTTTTTCCCTGAATCCTGGCAAAAATAGACATGTCATTTGGAATTTCTTTGCAAGACTTACTTTCCATTTTTAAAAATACTTAACTATTTTATTCAGAATGAGCTCCACCTTTTCTCTTTAGTGAATAATTTTAAAACTTTTAAAGCTGCTTAATTTATCTTTGCTGGTACTATTTGCTCCTACTCAAAAGTATAGTCCGGACTGTTGGTTCATGCTTGCTGAATAGAATTGAGTCTTGTTTTATTAGTCACTGCTTTGTCATGAATTTGTCACTTTTTGCTTTTGAAATGTAAAGATACTTTTGTTATTGATGCCTCAGGTGGTACTCATTTGGCCAAAAAAGATATCTATAGCATTGATTGAACTGGTTAACCTGAGTTCTTTCAATAATCAATGGAGAGAAGCAGATACTTCAACAGTTCAACTTTCCTCATGCTAACATAGATGCTGAGCCCTAAGAAAGCCGCTTTCTCCCAGCTGATTTGAAAGATCTACAAGGCAGATCAGCTCAGATGGTGACATCTATATTGCAGATATTTAATGTCTAGCAGCATAAATCCCATCCCTTTCCTCTGCTGAAGCTTCACATTTCAGCAACCAGTAATTTTGAATAATTTCCTCCTTATTTACCTACTAAAACTCATATTCCAAACTAAAAGCATTTTGGTAATCTTGGCATAACAATGTTCTAAATCAGCTACATCTACAGTGAAGAAAGATACAGAGGTCCTGGCTTCGCACTGAGCACTTTAATGATGTAATCAGCTTCCCAGTAAAGACCTTGACAATCTGAACTTTGGTCTTGGCATTTAAAATGACTACTGATGCACAAGGCAGTGCTATTTATGTTCTGCACTCCTCAAAGAGCCACATTGTGGAAATAACTCATTCAGAACAAGCCTATAAAGGCAGATATAAAAATTTTCCAAGCCTTTCTGAAATGTTACATCTCCCCATCCTTCCCAGTTTTCAAAGATCTAACACAAAGGAAGCAGAGGGGGTACAGAAGCTCCATGAAATAGTGTGCAACATTCAAACAATAGGATTCTGGTCCAAATTTCCACAAGTCAAAGGAAGCTAGAAACTTCAGGCATAAAAGCAGTTAAGCAATCATTTTCTTCTTGTGTGCTGTCATTGATTCTGATCCTCTCTTGTGTTTGTTTAATGATTTTCCCTTCCTACTTCCCCCACAGAGCTCTGATGAATGAGGCAGTTTGTTAAACAGGAGAATCATCATGAAGAGAATCGTATTTAAGATTTATAAGGAACACCCAAATGTAAGTTTCTCCCTCTCTGCCCCTCCTCTTTGTAACTCGGTACTCATGACAGATAACAGAACTGTCAGAGAAATTCTTAACCAAAACATCTACTAATATCACCACTAACTTATTTTTGACACTCAAAGTAATTGCATCTCTCTTCCTTTGTTTCAAAAAATGGAGCGGATTAATTCAATACAATGATAAAACAGAACTTTGTGTTCCAAAAAGTTTATCAGTGTTTCCTCCCAGAGTCACAGCAATGCTAATTTTAATTATTATACTTTGGAGAAACAGAATTGACCAGAAGAAAAGGTTAGCTCAACCTTACTTTCATCTTGCATGGTTGCCCCAAGCCTTACTTCAAGTGGGGTTTCCTTTGCTGCAATGTGAACCTGGACTCTTCCATAGGGTTTAGCCTTAACCCTTCCTGCCTTTCAGCCAGAAGCAGCTCTGCCCTAGCTTCGGCAGCCTTGTACAGCTTGTTTTCAGGGCAGGTCAAAGAGTGGAAAACATAGGCACTTCAGCACAGCACAGATACCAGGAAGCATCCGCACATCTCTTACAGGCTCACCACTTCATGCTTCTGGCATCTCCCCTCCAAGGGACGCTGCAGGTCTCAGGAGCTCCAGTTTCAGCCAGACCTCACTCCTGCTGTGGCCTCGATTGAACAGATATCCCAAGCTGCCGTAGTTAACACCTCAGAGCAGACCACTGCTACGTATCTAGTTTCCTACAGGCTGATGCTAATATGTGTGTCTGATACAGGGGTGATAGAAATGTCTGCAGCAAACAGGAGGTAGGAGAGATAGAAATGTCTTCATACATGATCTGCATCTTGTTCTTTGAATGAAGACTCCTCTTCCTTCACCAAAAATGGAAGTAGTTCGCCAAAGTTAAAACCACTTGAACCAATAGGAAAACAATTAGATGGTAACCCTTTCTTTAGCACAAAGTCCTATCAAATTACATTAAATAAGCACTTCTACTGGAGTATCGAACAGATTCATAGATATATATAATGTGTCAAACTCTCAACTGTTTCTATAGGATAAGCATAAGCACTTCATATTGCTCTATACTGTGCGTAGCAGACTTGTGAGTAGTTTGATCAGTCTCAAAGCACTTCACATAACTTTGAATGGTGAGTACACTTTCTCAAATAGTTTTTCCAGCAGGAAGAAGCAGAAATGTATTTTTGGGGAAAGGGCATTTTCCTTCATGTCTTAGTCTGAGTTTTAACAGTAGCTTTAATGCTAATAACCAAGAATATATTTTGGCACATGGCAGCTGGAGGACCTGATTGGCAGTTAATGAAAGATAAGGAGGATTCATTGCATGGAAAAAAATTGTTATTGAACAACTGAACCAATGCTTGTTACACCTTGGCTTTCCAGTCCTAATGTGAGCCAAATGTTACAACTCAATCTGCAAACCGTGTAGTATTTTACAGATGTCTAAGGAAATAAATTGTCATGTATATCAATTTTCTTGTGACATTTACTCCTTATAGCAATTGATCTGAAACCAAAAGCATGTTCCAGCAATTAAGCTGACTGAAACAATGTAAAACTGTGGTGCTTCCAGAGGTTCCCACTCTTCCAATGTGGGTAAAAAAACCTGGAACTGTAGTGCAATGGAACAAATTCCAGCTTTCCAAACACTGCTTACTGAGCATCTGTAGTTTGCTTAACAGCATTGGAGGCTTCAAGATTTAATAAAAACATGAAGAAATATTCCACCTGTCTTTTAATGAACAGTTTTTCCAAAACTTAGGGTAAGGACAATCTTGCTAACATTATTATTATTTGTTAATGTGAATGAGCACAGGGAAAGGAAAGTGAATGTGGTGGCACATAGCATCCAGTCTGTGATCAGCTGGTTGTCAGGTGAGTTGTGCAGTGTGATATACTGGGCTTCTTGTATGTTTTTAATGTATTTTTTGACTGGTGGTGAGAGAGAAAAGGAATGCAAAACAGGCTAACGTTCAGTCATCCAGTAAATGTACTATGCAAACTTGCTTCCATAGAAAAAGTATATTTATTAATAGATACACCAGTTATCCAGAGAAAAAAGACCAGAACTCATCAAAGTGTCATTGCAAGAAATGGGAGTATTTTTCCCCCTATCCATGAACCACGACCAAAACTTTCATCCAGCATTCTGTTTGCAGCATGAAAAAGGCGAAGGAAGTCAGGAATTGCCCAAGGGATATAGAAAGGAATGCTGTACTCTGCATTTCTGTTTCTGCATTTCAATGTTTACATTACTATACTATTGCCAATTTTCCCAGCTCAGCTATCTACAGCTTTTGGCCTCAGTCCTGTAAACACTCCGTTCTCATGCTTGAATTTCTTCATGTCAGTAATCCCTACTGAAGTTACTGTAACTATTCAGGTGCATAGTTATACTTGCAGAGAAATGTGTGGAGGCTCAGGGTCTTGGAATGAAAGATTAAATGAAAAAATGAAATATGAGTTTATAAGAGAAGCAGTCATGCCTACAATGATTGCAGCTGAGCGACTCCTATTTTACTCATGTATAATGGATGCCGCGTTGTAAAAACACATGGTGCTCGCCATCTCACTCAGCCTCTTTTTTTCCCCTAAGAAATTTTAAGATGACATCAGACAACAAGAAACTGTGTCCAATAGCATATCGTTGCATCACTTTAATATGGTTTTAAAGAATATTGTAATAAGCCAGGGACTTCTTAGACAACCTACTGCATTTCTTTTTTTAGTTTCCCCTCCAAGAGGCTGCCAAGAGTCACTTTAGCCTGTCAAGCTGTACACTCAAAACACCTGCAAAGTCCCACATGTTGTGCTGTCAGAAGTTTACGTGTTTGCCCTATGGACATCACATATGAAGGAAAGTCAGAAATTATTTTCCTAGAATATAAAAATATATTGTTATTCTGAGACCATCATTTAGTAGCAGCATTAGTGTTTTATCTAGCATTCTCTCTTTGAGTTCAATTTATCTGCTTTTACCTCTTTGAAGACAGCATCTGTGAGACGTGTGTCTTTTATGGTGTTAGCCAGAAGAACTGGATCCAGTGACCTCAAATGCATCTTGTGAAAAATAACAAATTAACATTTGTCAAAGCACCAGCTGATCCTCATTGTACTCTTTCACTAGATGTAAAAACACTTATTTTTATTTGGTCTTCTGTAAGAACTAGCTTTGCCATTTATATTAGCTTTCCTGGTTATACCACCTAGATATGTCAGTGGGATTGTCTGATATTGAGTTTAAAGGGGCCAGGATTTCACTTTGCATCCTGTTTGTGGTGAGCATTGCGAATCACATTATTACCACTTAAGAACTAAGCACCAAGAGAGCCCACCTTCAGATGGAAGAGGGAAGGTTGTCAGTTAGGGATCTATTCAAATTAAGTCATAAGTAAAGCTTTTTTTATAAGTGCATTTGGGAATTTGTTTTTTATTAAGAGAATAAAACAGTTTTAAATGTTGGAAAATGCAAAAGGTCCCCCAAATTACTAGAATATATTCATAATTCGTTCCCTTTATAGCCAGCTCCAAAACAACAAAAATGTTTTCATTGTTCTGAAAAGAGATATGTGTTTTTCAATACTTTCTAATGATATTCATTTTCCACTGTTGGCTCCTGAAATTCTAGGTCAAACCTATTAATTTCTGTGACGTTCTGTATGGCTTAGAGATGGTTTCAGGGAATGCAAAATCAGTACCTCAGATTTACAGTATTTTTAGAACAGAGCAGATAACTGTACTGTTACATGTAAAGAAGCTGTTCTGAAATAATTTACCATGGTGTAAAAAAGAAAAGCTGGAAAGATTTCATCAAAAATCTAATGCTTCTTAGAGAAGCTAACTGTAAGTCAGTCAGTGATGAAAGGAACCAGGAAAATGTCTTGCTAAGGGCTGACACTGGCTTTTTCCAACAGATTTTAAAGAAAGCTTTCTTCTTTTCTATTGTGCTTGAAACTGGCACAACATCAGCTTTTATTTCTGCAGGACTGTTTATCTGCTTTCACAATAAATGATAGTTTTTATTCCTTTACAGATGTTACACATGTAACACATTCGTTTTCATGAATTACAATAAAATCCTGAGAGAAAAGCATTGTTAGGCGAGTGTTATACTGAAAGATGGAGTATGCATATATGCAAGTGTGTGCATGTGCACTTAGGGTTTTTTTACCACACAACACATATTATCCAACATTACACCAATTTTTCTATAACTTACCTAAGCCAAAATGATATACTAAGACTATATGAAAAACCATAAATGTCTTGAAATTTATTTCCCTTGAGGAAAAAAGATAGAAAAGAGCTGCTTAATAGAATTTTTCTATCCCAACTTTAGAATCTTGCTGCCATGCTGGATTCTATCAAAATTAACTCATTATGGCACAGGCATAAAGGTCCCACAGAAATACAGATGCGAGATTGGTGCTGTAGTGCTCTCTTCAGTTCTTTAGGATAGCTAAATGATTATCACTTCCACTTCTACTCAATGTTGTAGTACTTTTCCACAAGGAGCAGCATTTATTACACTAAAACCCATGGTTTGGTGGTGTTGGGAGTTTTTTTATTTATTTAAGTGCAAGTATTAGATGCATTAAAACTGGTCATAATCTATTACAAAGAATAAAATACCACCTGGAATGGAAAGGCCAAGCATCAGCTGGCATTTTATCCCATGTTCACTGGGGGCTGACTTGATTTGTGTTTGATTAGGTCTCTAGAGATTCAGTATTCCACAATTTGTCATCTATTAAGTGTTCTATTTATCACCAGAGAGAATAAAATCAACCTTTCCTCCCCTGTCCTTACTACTGCTAGACATACTCACGTACAGCATGGTAAGAAGGTGAGCAGAAATTATGGCGGTAGTAGGGAAGGTCAATTTTATTTACCAAGTTTTATACATAGGTGATTAGGTTTGGTTTGTGGTTTTTGTTATTGTTGGAACTTTCCATATCTTCCATCAGCATTCGCACCCAACCTCATAAAAAGTGGAGGAGCTCCTTTCCAAAACACTTTCCCAAAAAGGAGTGTGCAGAAAAGTTCACTGAAGCCCAACAGTCAGCATAGTCCATGCTCCCATTTAAATACTGAAAAATCGTTGTCCTTTTGATGTACATGAACATATGTGAGTGCAGTTAAACCCTAACACTGTGGAGCGCAGCCATCACAGCAAAACCTGCACACATCAGCTGGCAAGGTGCAAAATTATTCTCATGTCTCAAGACACACCCCATGACAAGGGGCGCTGGAAAGAGTGGTGTTGGCAAACATGACACAATTGACAGACGTGGATTTTTTGTTTTTCAACAAATTGGAACTATATGATTTACACATCTATTCTGAAACCTTACAAATTAAAATGATTTTAACAATTACTCTAAGCCTAGTAACTCCTTCAACAAAGGATGGGTAAGACAAATTCCTTTTCACATATTTTTTCTCCCATAGGATAATGTATATGCACTCGATACTTAATTCAAAGCCTGTTGGACCTGCTACCACTCTTGCAAAGGTGTGAGAGAAAAGCATGAAAGAAATCCTTCTTACAGCTACTGCATAGCCACTAATAATATATCAAATAGGCCATTGCTTGTCTTCTGAATGCTGGGAACAGGCAGACTGTCTAACCCACAGTTACGCTGGACCCTGAGGAGTAGCGCCCAACTATTCAGAGGTTTTACTAGGCCCCCAGCCTGTCTAGAGACAGTAACTAATTCAGCTTCAGCTTTTCATTTCCATCCCTTTACTTAAGGTTGAATTTGTAAAAGCTGCGTTCTCTGCGCATCAGGTAGCTTTGCTCTAATAATCCTAACTCCACAGAAGACCAAATACTAAGCGAACAAACAGCACAATTTGTCAGCGTGATATAAGGCTTTTTTTCAAAGACAATTTGTGAAGTATATTTTAGGGAAGCTAATGTGGGGGAAAGGAAATTTTATGTTGCTGTGGCAACTCGAGCAAAAAAGATTCATGCTGCAACACCTATGTTCAGCACAGCTTACTTTTAAAATACCATTGATTTCCTCAGCGAAGGAAAGCAATCAGCCAATTTTATAGAAGATGACTTCTGCTTCCCAACCCCATGGTGTTAAAAGTTCAAACTAAAACAAAGCTCTTCTCCAGCACAATTACTTGAGGCTTTTCAAAAGAGGAACCAATGTGCATCTGGCTGATGCACACAGTCTTGGTAAGTGGACAATATTATTAGATTTCCTTCAAACATTTAGCTCTTGGTCCAACCAGTTGCCCATGAAAAATGCTGGGAAATTCCAGCATTCTGTTTATACTTAGGCGCAGTCTGATTCTTTTTTCTCCCTATGGCCAAACTTCAGCCTGCCAAAGACCTCTTCCCCTAAGTAAGTTGCAGCCAAATCAGTATTAAACCCAGAAATGGAGGAAAAGCCAGTTAGTTCCCCCAAGAATGGAGTTTGTAAGGAGACCACAATACAAATAGCTGTAACTGGAGAAGCATAGAAAACTGTCAGTTAACTACACAAGGGATCAATTAGAGGAAAGACTTTAAGGGGAAGAGATGGTGTCCCACTGATCAGTACAAAAAAATGGGTTTTGATGAGAAAGAAAGTCTGAAGCTAAAAGTGGAAAAAGCAGATGCAGGGAGGAGCAGGGTGAAAGTATGAGGATGAAACTGGAAAGTCAGAAAGAAATAGAATTTTCAAGTAAATTAAAAGAGATATGTATGAATCATGTTACAGATAGCCTAGACAACGTGAAGACAGGTTTTTGAATTCTATGAAAAAGACTGAAAAAGTACTAAAGGGATTTGGTGAATTGAGAGGTAATAAGGTTAGGGCAGGAAGTAGAGATATACTTGTCAGCAGCTCTTTCATATATTGAAAGGAAGATAACTAGAAAGCAATGAGGATGTACGGAAAGGACCACAGTAATTCAGGAAGAGGTAGCGAAGAAAGAGACTTGCATGCTTCAATGGTTTCTTGTTTATAGCATCAGTCTCTGCAGGCATGCTTGGTATCTGGCCTGGAGTCTCATCCTCCAGGCACTAAGAATAACAGCTCCAGAGAGGTATGAGCAGAAGCTGTGGCGCTCCAGCCTCCCAAACCAGGAGCTCCCTTGGACAAGTGAAGCTTGGTGAGCAAAGCCCTGGACATATTTTGGTACATTTGAAACATTTAGCAGTATAACTGCATATTTAACACATGCATAAAAGATACAGACATTCACCTACCATAAAAAGTGTGTAGTCCTAAAGCTGAGAATGACAATAACAAAAATCACGCGTGCACAGTCTGTGGCTTGGAACAAATGTGTCATGGAGAGAAACTCATTGTTTCACTTTCCAAGAGTGCCTAGGAGTTCGGTGTTGTTTTTTGCTTTGCATTTTTCTTTTCTGAGAACCAAAAAGGTTGTTTGGTGGAAAGAGTGGGCAGCAGGCAGGCCTTGTTCTTTGCTGACGCTTAAATACACTCTTCCTGAAGAAGCAGCTGCTTTCCAGGGAGTAAATATTCTTGAAGCACTCCTCTCGCTCTTGCTTTCCCCTCTGATGCCATGCAGCAGGTTTCACGGTATTTGGCTTTTTCTCCTCTGTTTTGAAAATTTACCTAGGAAAAAAAGAAAAACTCACTTGGAATACTCCATAACATACAACTTTATTTCTAAATTCATATTAATTCAAAGTTACTTACCTAAGAAAGAGTCAGCATTTACTACAGGGAAGACCCTTTTCTCATGGAATTGCCTTTTCTTTCTTGGCCAGAGTGAGTACTGGCAAATAATGCAGCCTTTTCTGATGAAGATCAGCTGTTTTTCACTGAACAATAAGCCATTTCCAGTTAGCATAGTTATTGTTTGAATTTCTTCTACTGTTTTGATGATGTTGTTGGTTGCATTTAATTATATCCCTGTGGAAACAAAGAGATAACATCCTCCTTTCTCAATATATCTCTCTCTCACACATGCTAGGAACCAGCTTCCTAATTACCAAGTAAGGCTACTGCTAATGACAACATAATCAAAATGTAGAAATTCATTTTTCAAATGCATGAAAAAACACCATCTGCATGCATCTTTTAAGTGAGACATTAAAAGCCTGACTCCGTCTGTTCTGTGGACATTAAAAATGTGTAAAAATGAGGGTTTTCCCTGGTGTCTTTGGCCAAAATCTTTTGCCCACAATTGCTCAGTCTGTTCAGTTCAAAATATTCATAATAATACATCTAATTTTTCTTTCTTTAATTTCATGTCATTGCTTCTCATCAAATTCCTCCTCAGCACTTAACCCTTTCCAGTACAGATTGCTACAAAACTCATTTAATTATGATTCAGTGAAGCTTGGTATGCTCAGTTCTCTTTGTTCATTATTTTTGCTGGTTTTCTCTCTTTCGCTTCCAATCACATTCTGGTAACATATTTTTGGTAACACGATGCTCAGAGTTTAATGGAATAGTTTCCATCTTGTCCACAGGGAGAGGGACTGTCACTGCCAAAAGGTAGTTCTCATCTCTTTTATTGCCATACCACATAATATATAAATGAGAGGTAAAGTCATGTCTCCTCTGCTGTTCAGTGTCACCTCTAGATCTCTCTGTTACCTCCAGTTCTTTTCAAAGCAGCATCTTGGGCTCCCTTCATCTGAGCTTTTACTACCTGAACTGTTTGCCTCTTTGTCTATGTACTTATTTCTTAAGTTGAATCCTTGATCTATTTTCTCTATATATATTTTCCCCCAAGGCCTTTATTATTAGTAATTTTCTCTGGGAACCAGTTGTATTTTAACATACTTTTTTTTTTCTCACTAGTATTTGTATTTCTCACAAATTGGTATAATCTGCAAATTACATTAATAAATTTATAAGACTGGTCCTAATTGCCTGTGCATCTGCCCTTCTTCCCTGCTGATTATTTGTGTTATTGCTTAATGCTTTAGTAAGCGTTCAGCCCACATGAACATATCTCAGCGAAGGTGACTGTGGGCTTTGCTGGATATTTAGAATCTGCTCCAATAGCCACTGAATTCAGCTGAAACATTTCAAGTGACACTGATGGTTTCCAAGTCAAAAGAAATGGCATAGCTTCTAGATGATCACAGCTGGGCCATATGCCTTGGCATTAAAGCTCTGAGCAGGATAATCAACAGGAAGACTCAGATCCGCAGTAAGGACTAAAGAGGCGTATGGCAGAGCAGCATCTCTGGGAGGAGCCTTCCAGGCTGCCCTGGATATGAAAGGAATGCAACATGAGTATATTTTATTTTTTAAGAAATGCCTAAAGGAATAACACTCCAGCTACCAAAACTTTGAACAGCCCTTTTCAATGTTTCTCTTTGAATGGAGCTAAATTTCTCTCTCATTAGAAATTTTCTCCAGCCCCTGTAGACTACAAATTGAGTTGAAGAATCACCAACAATTTTGCACAATACACTCCTAAGAAAATTCTGTATCAAGTGATGAACGTTTCATAACCAAGAGGAAAAACAAACTGAGAGATTTTTTTGCTCAGGTACAAAATCTACTTTTTTCATGCTGTACTCCAGCTTCTAACCAGCATACAAATGACTTCTGATATTCTATGTGCTATGTGTTTCAATTACATTTATAAATATGTCATATCCCAGAAAAGACAAATAGTCTAAAATTAGGTAATTAATATGTGAAGGTATCCTTATTAATAAATATGGTTTTTTCATAGCAGCAATTAATTATTCTCATGACAACAGGGGTTTTTTTCCCCTTGTAAATTAGGACATTTCTTAATTGTTTGGAATTATCAGTAAGAGATTAGCAGTACTGAGCTAAGGAACTTCCTTCAGGCTGCAATTCCAGCCACAAGAGCAGAGAGTTGAAAACAGCAAGGAAAAACAACTACTTCTGTACATGGACATACTGAGACACAAGGCACAGAATCATTCCCAAAAAAGACAACGTTTTCTATATTTTTTGACACTTAAGCATCAGCCGGAATGCCAGCATCAGCAGGAACGCCTCCTACCTCCTTCAGGGAAAAATTCCTGGTCTCTGTATGTGGAGATACTTATGACAAAAATAGTATCTCACTGAATTTCGAAGGATCAATTCTGGCAGGGATTAAATGGCAATATTGGTCAGGAAGTGCTGTTAGGAGTTTGTAACATTTTTTAGATCTACTAACTGAGATGCTTTTAAGTATCATTAATTCCCGGTTGTAAATTGAGTTAAGACTTTCTGAGGAAGGCATGTGGAAACAAATGCAATTTTATCTTAGACACCAAATTGCTCCACCTTTCCAACTGATTTTTCTACCAAAATGTGTTTGCTCAGTATCATCAGAAAATTAGATGGCAAATTGAGAGCCAGTAAATGAAAATGTAAAACCTGACAAGTTGAAAGTGTCATAGATGCTTTTCTTCTCTGAAGACAGTCTCCAACAGGCAGTGCCTGGCCAGCGGAGCATCCCGCGCCTGATGGCAAAGGCTGCCCAGCTAGAGGCCACTGCAACATCAGCCTCCCACCTCCCTCCTGGCAGGACAGGTCCCACTCCCAGGCAGGTGCTTTCAACCCTGCTGAGAGCCTGAATTGCTAGGGGGAAAAAAAAAAGAAAGATAAAAAGAAAAAATACATACAATCCCCAGAGGGCCAAAAGAAAATGTTATTAAACTTACGCACCCGTAAATTAGCACAACTACGTACATACACACAGATAGGCAGGAGGAAGGAAACACAATTTTGTCAGGCATCATCTTTAAGTAAAGCAGATAGCCGGTACTTGTGAACAGGTATCACTGGCATAAATTGTAAGCCTGGCTTCCCCAGGTGTGCTGCAGCATGTGCTGACACAGCTTAGACTGGGATCTTGCAAGTTCAACTTGTGTCTCCAATTCACATTGTGGTGGAAATAGCAGAGTCCACCAGATTTGCCAGCAATACCAAAAAAACAGACTTGAGACAAACACCCAGCCCACTGGAGCTCATTGCTCTCTGCTGCAACTGAGCAGTAACTTTCTTCTGGGTAATATATTTACATTGAAAGATAAGGGACAGAGTGCAAAGGGGAATATCATTATTTGTGGTTAGTTTAAGGACAGATCCTTTAGACAAACATGTCAAAAGAAAAAAAAAAAGAAAGAAAAAAGGTAAAATTTTTCAGATGTAAGCTTAGCCCTGCATCTAAACATTCTTTAAGGCCATTACAGAACCCAGAGTCATTTGAGGAACTTAGGTCAAATCAAGATTTACAATCTATATAGATTTTCACAGTAAGCTTGGGTAAAAGTTGTGGTAACATTTATTCCACCCATCAAAAGAAGCCACTTAAGAACTAGAAAAGCTGTTGTATTGAGAAGCAGTTATGAGAAATCAGTGAAAGCTGTCTTCCCACAGATTTGTGTCAGGTTGCTGAGGACAAGCCTCAACTGCAGCTTCTCCTCAAGCGGTGGCATTCAGAAACCAGCCTCACAGCAGACACCAGCTTCTCTGATGCCTTATAAAAGCCCATTCTGCAGCTTTTCTCTCAAACAGAATGAGGGGAGCTCTCTACTCTACCCAGCTACCTATCTTCCAATAATTTGTATGGTCCTTGGCCTTACATCTACTCTTACTACGTGGGACCCACAGACACAGTCATATCAAACTAGCTGCAGACAATGGTTTTAACCAGGCTACAAGCAGCACACAGCACAGACATTTCATTGTGGTTTTTCTTAGGTAAATGACATGGGATGGGGGGATGGGGTTTTTGAAGGGACTGGAGGATGTTTTCAGAACTTCTTTCCTTTCCACAACCCTGAAAGAAATGGTAGATAAAAAGGGGGGAAAATTGAATTTAATATCATGTTTGCTTCCATACTGTAAATCACCCTTTCTCTCCTATCCCACCGGCACTGGCATGTATCTAAAGTAATAAATTTCTATATATCTGTACATTGTGAGTCCGATTTTCTCTAGAGAAGGAATCTAGTTAATTAATAGATTTTAGATTTTTAGATTTCACTTAAAAGACTAAGGCTTTCACATCAGGCTTCATTCATTGCTACCCTATGCAGCAATGATCTCTGGATCAGCAATGGACTCAGACCCAGCAATGGGGGATCTCCAGTTATCAGAGGATGAAGCAGTTACTTCTTTTCCATGCCTTCTCAACTAACCCTGTGAAAAGAACATACCAAAACCATGTACTGTAAATGAAGGATGTTTTTGCCTCTTCGACCTTTCAGTCATATTCTGCAAGTATGGTTTTGTGGTTAGCTTAAGCCAATCAAAAGTCGATCACCAAAGAAAGAGTTTCTCACTCTTCTCCTAAATCCAAGCTATACACTTGAGCCCCTGCTCTGTGTCAGCACCATCATTCATCCAGTGGTGCAGTGAGCTGCAGCAACTCAGATCTGGCTGAGAATCAAGACTTAACCCATTCCCCCACCAAAAACTACTCAGGCAGATCAGACCTGATCCCTGATCTGCATCTTCATGCAATCACATAATTTCTCCTGTTCAAACAAGGAAGGGCATGGGAACATGCAGACAAAAGCAGGGTGGGGGTGTGCTGGTTTTTGGCTGGGATAGAGTTAATTTTCTTCATAGTAGCTAGTATGGGGCTATGTTTTGGATTTGTGCTTAGTTGCCAGCTGGGGTTAAACCACGACAGTGGGGAATTACTCCATTTGGCAACACCACCGTAGGCTGGCTGAATTCACATTTTAATTGCTCCTCACTGGAATGCAATCCTATAAACCAACATTAAAACTCTTCTTTGTGTGGTTTCTGACTTGAGAGCTAAGTGACCTTCATAACAATAGATATTATTATACTAACTTCACCCCAATTTTTACCTTTCTAACTCTGGTATAGCATTACCTGTTACAATCTTCCAGTTCCTGTGATTGAACTTCTGCTGTACACACAGCAGCACAGTAATTCCCAGGAACATATCTGATTCCGAAGGAATGAGATAAGAAGAGCATTTAATAGATTTTCTTACTAGCACACTTTTGAAATGGCTAGTGGGAGTTTCTGTTTTCCTTTGTTATCTGCCTATAGAAGAAAAAAAAGAGCAAGAGAAAAAGTTTCCAAAGGCTACAATCATCCAAGCTGGATTTACAGACTAAAATAAAACTGAGAATGTCTTGGTGGTATTCAGTGACTTTTAGTTGGTTCAGAATGAGGACAGCTATTCCACAAAAAAGGTATGCTGCCTTAACCAGTTTGACTAATTTGGGCTAAAGTAGCAAGGTAACTTGGGACTTAAGCTGGAATAGCAGCTGACAGAGAGCCTGGGGCTGAAGCCACGCTGTCCAAATTAAAATCCACATTGCAAGAACAGCACTGCTGTTCTAACCTGTGGCTGGAACATAGAATCATAGAATCACAGAATCATAGAATGGTTTGGGTTGGAAGGGACCTTAAAGACCATCTAGTTCCACCCTCCCTGCCATGGGCAGGCACACCTTCCACTAGACCAGGTTGCTCAAAGCCCCATCCACCCCAGCCTTAAACACTTCCAGGGACGGGGCATCCGCAACCTCTCTGGGCAACCTGTTCCAGTGCCTCACCACCCTCACAGTGAAGAACTTCTTCCTTACAACTCATCTAAATCTAACCCCTTTCAGTTTAAAAGTGTTACCCCTTGTCCGATCAGTACCTGCCCTTGTAAAAAGTCCCTCTCTGCTTTTCTTGTAGGCCCCCTTTAGTTACTTTAGGAAGGCTGCTATAAGGTCTCCCTGGCACCTTCTCTTGTCCAGGCTGAATAAAAGCAGCTCTCTCAGCCTGTCTTCATAGGAGAGGTGCTCCAGCCCTCTGATCCATCTTCATGGCCCTCCTCTGGACTTGCTCCAACATACCTCTTCTGTTGAATTTGGATAAAAAAGGAGATATATCTACTGCAGGCAGCCCTTTTTTCCTAGACAGAATCATATTAAAGACTTCATACCTGTTACTGTACCATAATCTTTGCTTAAATTATTTTCTATTTGAAAGTCTTAATTTCAGATGTCTTTTTCATCTTAATTCCCTATGTACTACATTGACCTATTGCAATAGATTAAACTGTAAAATACATTTGTTTTNGGGGGGAAGGGTGATGCAGACTGTATGCATGTATATGCTTTCTTTTCATACCTCTGCCTAGGTGGCTAGGAAGCTGCAGCATCCTTCTGCAGTGCCAGGGCAGTACGAGGGAGGGGTCAGGCACTCTCCTGCTCCAGCTGAGGGCTCTGGTGGGCTCTGCATCTCATAAGAGAAAGGCCATGTTCCCACCCAGTTAAAACAGACTCCTACAGTCATGAGTGGCTTTTCACTGGCAGGCTGAGAACCCTGCAACACTACCAGCACATCAGAATATTCACCAGAAGAGTGAAAGAAATTTGTCCCAGAATTTCCATTTCAGTATGTCAGTAATAACACACATAGGACTTTCATTGCCCTTGAAAGAGGACCAAAGCTGGCTACATCCCACTCCCATTGTGTCTGAGAGGGTACCCAAACCAAGTGAGGATCTCATGTTTTGAGGATTAATTGCCAACAAGGCAGCTAAAGGAATAGTCTTAGATGGATGGTGATTATTTGCTGTTGATCCGTTTTGCTCAGTGCTTTGCCTAGAACTGTGAGAAACACACAGGCAGACATTTAATCAGTCTGCGATAATCAGAAGCCAACACAATGGTTCCCTGGAGAGGAGGGTTTTCACATGGGTAGAAATTTGGATTTTTATATGCACATTTACTGCTTATAAAACTGCAAGAAAGGAAAATAAGCAGAAAATTCTGCTAAAACTGTGTTAATTTCACATTTTCCAGAAACTATCCAATAAGATCTCACAAAAAAGGTGATTTTGCATGACTAAATATAGGTGTTAATAATGCCTACATCTAGGCTAAGAGATGTTGTCAATGTAATCAGTCTTCATAGATTAGATGGCTTTTATCTCATTCCTGTAGTAGCCACCTACATTTGATCAGATTAATCACTCAGTTGACCATGTTAACCAGATTTCCCCTGACTAGCAGAAAGTTGGGTAATTAGCTCAGATGCAGACATCTACATTATAGATAACTGAAGTTTGCAAGATGGATATTCATTTTTTAATTTCCAACTTGAACTGCCAAAGGATTTTTTTATCTTCTAGGTTTTTTCCTACTGTACCACTGCTCCATCAAAGAGGACTATCTAAAATACGCTCTCACTATTACATTCCTAGTTCAGCATTATATTCATTTGGCCATTCAAGTCAGTGAATGGGAAAGATTACACAGGAGCTCAGCAATTTACTCCTAATGCCAAGGTTAAACACCCCTTCAGTCTGAAAGAAACTTCTATTAATGCTGTGAGAAGGGCCATAAAGAGTACATGAAATGCAAAACATACAGTTCAAAGAAAGCACAATTCTGTTCCATTACAAATTATACTCTGGATTTCTTTTGTCCTACAAAACAGACTACTTCTTACAATCAATCTGCAATGCCTATCTTTACTTATTGAAGTGAAAATCTACCTTCATGCTCAGCAAAATGGGCAAGGAGATGCTCCTACAGTCTAAAGACATAAAGTCAATAATGACAGAAGAGAGACTGGGAAAGAAACCAATCTACGCAAATAAGTAGGAATACTGTACTGGCAGATAGCTCAAAAATTAAAATCCAGAATTTGGATTAGTTGGTTTTACTAAATACTTCAAGGGTGGCAAAGCTTTTAATTACTTATTAAAAAATGTTCAACAGTTACTTTTTTAGCAGGGACATTATTTACGAACTATTTGTGGAGTATCTAGCACCTGGGAGCAATTAACATGAGGTTTTTAACTTTTGGTCCTACAGCAGTGTGAATGTTAAATAATGATAGCTCAAAACATGGAATTTTGCACCCCCAGTTCTGATACAGCTCAATGGAGAACTACAGGAACATCCCACACACATGGCTCATCCCTCCTGCTCACCAGTTTGGTTCTTTGGGGGAGTCTATTAAACAACATGCGATGGACCATTAAGTGAGTGCTCAGTAATTTAACAGGTCTGCTCAGCAAGGTTACTTAGAGAGGCTGATTCACTTCATATATTTTAAGGACAGATTAAGTATTTTGTTTTTACTTTCGCTGGGTGACTTGTTCAAACCACAGGGTTCCCCTTTCACTTTAAAATTTTGTTCTTGCTCACTTTAAATACTCCTCTGCAGTGTTGCCCCAGAGTATTCCAGCCACCCTCATATTCTAGGAGAAACAATTCTGGCTGATATTTTACTTTCCTGAGGTAGTTTAACTGGCTGGAGCATTTGTTTCTCTTAAAGCATTCTTATACAGTTTGACATTTGCAAGAAGATCAAGGAATTCACATGATGAATGGAGGTCAGCCCATCGGAAACTGAGCCCTATAGTCCACTAGACAATTAAATTTAAATAAAAATAAATGGATCTGGGATAATTTCAAATCTGTTTGAAACTGTTCAGACTACTTGCAGGCAGAGAGAGTTAGCTGAAAATAAAATTGCTTGGACTAAAATTTAGCTCCCAGAATTTAGCAAAACAAAAAAATACGGACTTTTTTTATTCAAGGTAGAATTAGAATTTACTCAACTGTTTTTCTTTTTGATTTACACTGTCTGAAACTGAATGGTTGTACATTATAAAAATAATTTCTGGGGCAATAGCTTTATAGCTTCCAAATGTTGCCAGTGTCATAAACGGTGACATTTGTAAGCTGCTGAAAGAAAACCTCAAGAAAAGAAAGCTCTGAATTTCTCAGACTAATCTTATGCAGATAAATGCGAAGCCAGAGCCAAATTCAGAATTATACTCTCAGTAAATTCAGGCCACTCTTTCTCAATAGCTACTACCTCCCTAATTAGGACTCCTTCAAATGAGGATGAAGCCACAAATGGGTCTCCATTAAACGGCTCAGGCTACTGTGTTTTAAGTTAAGAATGTGTGGTGTATATCTGCTTTATCCACTTTATCAATAACTTGAAAATAAGCCAATTATTATTTTAAATAACTCACAGTCTTATCCACCTCTTGTCAGCTTCGAAGCTGATGGGGGGGGAGGGAGAGAGTGGGAGAGAGAGAGAGAGTCTGTTCCCTTTGATTCAGAAAAAAAGCTGTAAGAGGTATCTCTCATCTAAGAGATGAAGCAGGAGGAACTTTCACCTAAGCAGAGCCAAAGGTTTGGGTGAGGGTTTTCCCATCTATTGCTGACAGCAAAAGCCACAGGAGGAATCACTTTTCTCTGAAACTGGAAAAGGAACATACAGAAGAGAAAATGCACTGCATTCACCTATGCACAAACCTTCTCCATTTCATGGCTATGTATGGCTTCTTTCCAGACTTGCCTTTTATCACAGCTTTAAAGAAACTGCACCCACGCCCACAAAGCTACGTGCATTTTGACCATGTCCACTGAACAGCTAAAAGCTGCTCCACACCCTGTTATAGCAAACATTTCTTTAAAAACCAGAATCTGATCAATCTTCTTGTCAACTTTGCTTCCTCTCTCCCTCCCCACAGGTACATTTTTTAACACGACATCTTATGCAGCCAATGCTTTGCCTCACTTCTGTAAACACGAAGTCTATCTGAAAGACTGTTGGTAGTCCTCTTGCTTCAAAAACACCACCACTAATTACCTGGACCTGAGAAAACAATGCAGTGATTTATCTGCTTCTGTGCACGTCCTGTGCCTACCCACGGTTTCCAGCTGGTAGAAGGCAAGAGGAGTAAGGGGAAGAAATGTTGCAGCACAGGTTGGGCTACAAAACCCATGTGGCAGCACTGCTGCCACATACATCTCATGTACCAAGAGGAACTGGGTTTGTTTTGGGAAGAAAACGTTAGGAGAAGCCAAACCACTGTATACATACCAACCTATAAATCTAGGCAAAGAATTTTTCACAGTTCCAGAAACACATGTAAATAAATGCAGCTGTACAGTAAAACCATACCCACACCAGGAGGGAAAAAGTTTATCCACACAGGGGAAAACCAAAATATGTAAGTCTATCTTTACAGTATAGTACCTCCTTTATACCAAGACTTCTGCATAAATTTGTTTCTTGTACTCACCGAGGGACTGCAGCGGCTTTGCTCCTGGGAAAAGGTAGGGAGATTGCTGCTTTTGTTTAACCTACGTTCTGATTATCCTGTGGGTGAGGGGAACGTGCTTGAGAAGACCTGAATAAAGATCTTCCATATCCCTCAGTT
Organism: Pandion haliaetus; assembly: GCA_013401275.1. NCBI lineage: Eukaryota > Metazoa > Chordata > Aves > Accipitriformes > Pandionidae > Pandion > Pandion haliaetus. The sequence continues at coordinate 100,458 of VYZV01044769.1, read as the reverse complement.
TTTTTCTTTTTCTCTAGTGTGGAATGGCGCAGAGACAAAGTAAGTAGAATTTGAGCAGAAACAGTGAGATATTATCATTCCTCCAAGACAGAATTAGTTTGGTGAACCAGAAATTGTAGTTCCTTTAAGATCACCTGAACAACCGGAGTGATGTTGCTAATTATTTAGTTTCCAGTATAACTTAGTTAAAATTTACTTTTTTCAGTACCAAAGCTTTGAGCTGCTTTCTTTTGTTTTTCAGGTTTTTAAGCCAAAACTATTCACTGAGGCACCTAAAGATTTTTAGGCAATTTAACACTTCACTTTCAGTAGCCGAAGGGTTTTTTCCTAATGAAGTATTTTGCCCAGATGCTAATCACCTGCAATTGAATGCTCTTGATTGCTGAGCTGATCACTTGCACTGTGATCTATGCATGTGGTTATATTTCTTCTGCTAAATACATTATTTGCAGAGCTATTTCATATAGGGTATACATAACAGTACTCCTACATCATTCCTACTCAAAGTCCCATAGGAATGAGATGTCATATGAGAGGCATTAAAGTGATGCACCAGTTAGGAAGAAGAGTATTTCAGCTTAGCAGTATCTGTTCTTGTTGCAGTACTACTTTGACAGTTCAATCTCCCAAAGCAAAATGGTAAACACAGAAACTATAACACAATTTGCTTTTCCATTTGGGCTTCAAAAGGCCGCTTTTAAAATTATTCTGACATCATATACACATTAATGTGACAAGGAGCTGCACTAACCTCTACAGAGCTACTGATTTGGAAGAGCTGAGGTGACCATACTGCCTTGAAACAACCAGTCATTTCTCTTTCTCCTTTCCTGTTGATTTTTATTAGTATAATGAATTATAATATTACTTTAATAAAAAAAGGTTACATCAGTGTTGATTATTTAAAAACAACCATGAGCCTTTTGCCTTTGTGGTTTTGTTTTACATCATATTAGTGCAGCCCATTTCCCACCTCCCATCTCTGCCCACCTCCTCTCAGTCCACAGAGCTTGGGATAGCATTGTAAAATAAACATCTCAAATGAAACTTCCAGCCCTCTGTGTACGCTCTAAAATTCCATCCTGCAAAACGGCAAAAAAAAAAGAAGAAAAAAAAAGAAAAAAAGAAGTTTCATGTAACACTGTTGCTTTCTATCCTGGAAATAAATCTGATTCCTTAAGCTCCCTGACTGCACCAAGAGGGCCCACTGCATCTGTTAAACTCATTGACTGTGACTACTGCCTTCATATGAAGCAAAATTTCAACTTTATGAGCTTTAGCTTGTGTGAAGCCCAGCAACAACGTCATCAGAGCCCTGTGGGTATGGCAGGGAGGGCAGACAAGGATGACATGCCATAGACTTTGTGGGACCAGATCCAACAGGGCTACGGCTCCATCTAGAACACTGCTGAGCCTCAGCGCGATCCAAAATACCATTCATGTTACAATATTTTGAGCTGCCAACCACTGGTAAATTTATTGACTGTCAGGCTAAAAAAATACAGAGAAGTCAGCCATTTATTTTATTATACTTTTAGATGTCCATTACAACGGTAAAATATAGTAGGAGAAGAAATACCTTCCCTCCTCTCTGGAGGGATATTTCCAGATTACTGAAATGGTTTGACTGCTCTTATTTGGATAATTTTCATAGTGTACATGGAGCCACACAGTACGTCATATATGAAAACACAGCATGGATTTATGGATCTTTGAATAGGAGGTCTGCTTCAAAAATTTCCCTTGGCTTCACACAAAAATACAGGGAAGAGAAATAAATTCTGTTGTGCTTTTACTGCCCCAAGCACAACAGATAACCAGTTAATGCATAATTACAGAACCCTACTAAGAAAAAAGATCATCCTCTGAGAGTCCAATTTTAATTATGCTCCAACCAATGACTGTTTTCAGCACTGACTTCAACTGGAGAAAGGCGCATGACTTGCAGACTGCATTACCCATACAGATTTAAAGACCAAGATAGGACCCAGAGTGTAGTTAAAGTTCTACCCTTTATTCTTCCAATTAATTCACAGTTGTAAATACCAACCTGAAGGGAGATTAGATAGGTTCTTTCTAAATGGTATTTTGGCTTTTTCACTATTTCTGTGAATGAAATTCCAGCCATAAAAGTGATTGTCTACTTAAAAATTTTGTGGAGAGGATGCAGTGCTTGGCACGTCAAATTGTAAAATCTCTAATTAGATCTTGCAATAAGCAGCCAAATGCTGCTGTAGCAACACACCACTAAACACATTCTCCTTTTTGAAAGGTGTAAATATAAACAACAGACTTTTGCCACAGCTGTACTGGCCGATCATAAGTAACCAATGCGCTTTTTTTTTTTTAATTTCTCTAAATCTGTTCACCCAGAGGGCCCAATTCTCCAGTGATTGACACCGACTGACTTCAACAGTTCAAGTCCCCTTATCCACAAATGAGAGCAGAATCCAATCAATGGAGGAGGTCAGTTTCTACACAGAAGAACGTATCTCTCCATCAGCATACAGTGAGAAGTTTCAGCAGATTTCTTTGTCCCAGACTCTAAATATGCTTAATCTGCTTCTGATGTATTTTTTCAGCTTGGTCAGAAAGCTTCCAGTTTACCAAGGCCAATGAGGCCAATTAAAGCTACTGCTTTTTTCTGTGCTGGAAGCAGGAAATCAGACTCCTGAGCTTTAAAAAAATATATTCAGGGAAAAATAAATTTCATAGATGAGCAGTCACACTCTTCCTGTCATTGTTTTCAGCTTTTCTGAAAGTCTGTTTCCACTCAGAGTTGTGCTGCATGTTTTACAATATTTATATTTCACTCTATTTTTTGATTGTGAAAAAGACAACAAAAGCATGGGGAATACCTTCTTTGAAAAGTTCCTATTGTTGTTTAAGGAAAAACAAAAAGTGAGCACATCTTCATGGTACATAGAAAAATGAATGCATAAGTCTGTGCTAAGCAAGGGCTCTCGTTTCCTACTCCTGGCAGTTCTGGAAGATGGATCTTACACACCAGAAGTGGTTGAAGGGAAAATCTAGATTTAAGACAGCTCTGAGCTCATGGTGGTGGTGGAGCAGCCTGCCCGGCAAGTCTGACCAGGAAGCACTCAGGCCCCGATGCCAGCACTATCTGCCATAAATCCAGACAGGGCTTTGTGAAGAACCTGCTGTGCCATCTATAGAACAGAGGCACACCTGAGGCGCATTTTAGGCTCACAGAATTGCTATTTCCCAAAAGAACTTCGGTTAAAAATTTTCCAAGGAGTGTTATATTCAGGAAGATAGTAGAAAATACCTCCCATCTTGGGCTCAGCCAAAAAACTGATCTACAAGGCAGCTTTCAGAAAACATCATGATGGCTACCACAAGGTTATGTTTCCTTCGGGGTTGGGCTACATGGAGCCAAATTTTCCAAAGATTTCTCTTTCCTTTTTGGCATCATAAGAACTGAATTTTCAAAAGAGTTTATCAAACTATGTGTTATCCCTCTGGCTGTTGAACCTTCTAGACACAGCGTTTAAAAATGCCCTTCAGAATCCTGCATGTAGCACTGAACCTTTTATCTATGTTTTCTTGCTTTTGCTTTTCCTCTCCTTGTTCAGTGTTCTATGTAGTTTCACATTTGTGACATCTGGGCTTTTCCTGGGAGCCCTGTAATCATATCCACATTGTGCAAATAAAGAGGTTACCTGTGAGGAAAAGAGATGGAAATATTTGTACAAATCCTGTAAGTTATCCACAGAATCTGGATGAAAATTTGGTCCCATGACTCTTTTGACTGTGCTCACAGCTGAAGGTCTGTTTCCTCCTGGGGCTGAAAATCAAATTGCAAAGAGGTGCTGATGAACTGATTATCCCTTTGCTGAAGTATGACATTGGCTAATACATGGTTCTCAGACCCAAATAATATTATGTATATATCTTATTGATTAACATTTAAAATATCGCAGATGCCTAAATACGGACTGTTGAATTTTTAGCAATTTAGATGTATTTTCTGTTTTGATCTGAAAAGCTAGAAGCCTATAGCAGCTGTTAAATCTCTATAAGATGAACACTTCTCTATTTTCTTTATAAGTTACATTCTCTGTTCTAAATTGAAAAACCCAAAACAAGGGAAATATATTGCTTAAGCAGACAAATGCACATATTTTGAGCTCTCAGCCTTCAGACATCCAGCTTTGACTTGGGCTGGACAGACATAAAGAAGTAGCAAATGTGTGCCTAGAAATTGTATATATCTACTCCCTTGTTTAAAAGGATGTTCTAAGATGTTTTTCAGGAATGCTTCTGCATTTTATTTGTGTTACTATGCCACTGGATTTGGTATACTTTGTGCGGGATCACTTAGGATCACGGCAAGTTTTGACAGTAGTTAAGGTAATGCTGCAGTTGCAGAGCTCATGAAAAATATGGTAAAAGGTAACAGTGGAAAATGGATTTCTTGATGTGTCACAAGAGAAAACAGAAAGAAACAGCACTAGGGTCTCTGCCTCAGAACATGGTCTGAAATGTTCATCTTTGACAACAAAAGCATAATTTGATTTTCATACTCATTTGTTTTGGGTCATTTAGGGACATCTCTTGAGGTTGTCCCTCAGAAGTCTTTACTCATTTCCAAGAAACTGCAACAGAGAAAATGAAATGTGTTAAGTCATTACACACAACTGAAACTGGTTCCCAAGTCATTAGCTAAAGGACTTAGATCTCTGCAAACTCATTTCTTGTGAAGCAACCATTATGTCCCACAACAGTTACACAGATGGAAAAAATGGAACTGAAATTGTCACCTCACAAGGGAAGCCTCAAAACTTAAACAGGACCTGTACAATGGAGCATGCTGCTGCAGAGAAAAAGAATCACCAATTTCTGAACTTAACTCATTTCATTAGTCTTGCTTTCCCCTTACACTTTCTCATTCCCACTCACCACAGCTAACTCAAGCATTTCTCTCATCAGAAGAAAGAAAGAATACTACATGCATTTGAAAATCTTTAGAAGACATGTTATAGTAAAATATCAATCAGAAAGTTTGCTCATCTCTCTTGAGCAAGGCTGGCACTCGTTTACCATAAACTGAGGTTGTCAAATAGTCTGTAAGGTCACTTAGATACCAGATTCTCTGCAATTACTCTGGTAAATGATAAAAGTTAAATAATCTAGAATTTAAAAGCTCGATATTCCATTATCAAAACCTTTAGGCAGCCAACACCCTATGACATGGGATTACCCTAAAATTATCAGCAAATAAACCATCGCCTTTGCCTGAAAATACTAAAAAGCAAGGAACACAAAAGATCATTTATATTTAGAACAGCAAAATCAGCTGATAAGTCTTATACATGACTGGCTTCGTAGCATTTTGTTAAGGACCTGAAAATCTTTCATTCTCTTTTAAAGCAAACCCCATTTGAATACACATAGCAGTTAAACTGCCTAACAAGATTTATGATCAAAGCAAACGTGAAATAATTGCTACTGGTTTGTGCAGCAAAGTGCCTCATACAAATAAAGGCAACAATATCAATAGAAGCTAATTTGGTTCAAAATGTAAGGAAACAGACCTCACAAGGGGGGGGAATAAAAAATGTATACATTCACGTTATCAGTTCACAGTTATTTTTAAACTTCCACTGTGAAGTGACAGCACCAGCAGAAATGAGCTTTCCTGAACAGTGTACTGTTCGTAAATGTGACCTGGGTAATAAGGATTTCAGATTCTGTTGGACATTTCCACAGTCCTATAGATAGTCCTTAGTCAAGATTTCCCAGGGACAGATAGAGTAGGGGGGCAGCCATGAACAAACAGCAACAAAACAGGGAAGTTTCCCTCTGGAAGTCAATGTCTAAATTACAATAAATTACAAAACTCATCTTGAATTAAATGGCATCACCATTTCTGCAAATTTCTGCTATCATGGTGACAAAGTATGACTGTTCAAAAAGAAGACATGGCAGGAATTGAATCACCTCATAGTCATGGCCCTCCCATGCCTAGAATAACAGCTTCAACATGGAGATTTAATGCCATTTTAGTTTTTTGCACTGCTCTAAACAGTGCAAATAATTTCACAATAATGAAAGCAAGGTAAGTTTTCAAAAGTTCATGGTATTTTATGAGCCACTGTATTATATCTCAAAAGTCTCATAACATAACATCCTTCTCTCTAAATTAGAGAGATATGGATTTGATGGATGGACTGTTCAGTGGATGAGGAATTGGCTGGATGGTCGCATCCAGAGGGTAGTGGTCAACGGCTCAATGACCAGATGGAGATCAAGTGACAAGTGGCATCCCTTAGTGGTCCATATTGGGACCAGTACTGTTTAATATCTTTGTTCATGACATACACAGTGGGATTGAGTGCACTCTCAGCAAGTTTGCAGATGACACCAAGCCGAGTGGTGCAGCTGACATGACTACAGGATGGGATGCCATCCAGACGGATCTGGACAAGCTCCAGAAGTAGGCTCATGTGAACCTCATGAGGTTCAACATGGCCAAGTGCAAGTTCCTGCACCTGGGTCGGGGCAATCCCCTGTATCAATACAGGCTGGGGGATGACAGGATTGAGAGCAGCCCTGTCAAGAAGGACTTGGGGATACTGGTGGATGAAAAATTAAACATGAGCTGGCAATGTGCACTCACAGCCCAGAAAGCCAACCATATCCTGTGCTGCATCAAAAGAAGCATGGCCAGCAGGTCGAGGGAGGTAATTTGCTCCTCTGCTCTGCTCTGGTGAGACCCCTCCTGGAGTACTGCGTCCAGCTCTGGGGTCCCCAGTACAGGAAAGACATGGACCTGTTGGAGCAGGTGCAGAGGAGGGCCACAAAAATGATCAGAGGGCTGGAACACCTCTCCTATGAGGAAAGGCTGAGAGAGTTGGGGTTGTTCAGCCCAGAAAAGAGAAGGCTCCAGTGAGACCATATTGCAGCCTTTCAGTACTTAAAGGGGGCTTATAAGAAAGATGGGGACAAATTTTTAGTAGGACCTGTTACGATAGGACAAGGGGTAATAGTTTTAAACTAAAAGAGGGTAGCTTTAGAGTAGATATAAGGAAGAAATTTTTTACAATGAGGGTGGTGAAACACTGGAACAGGTTGCCCAGAGAGGTGGTAGATGCCCCATCCCTGGAAACATTCAAGGTCAGTTTGGATGGGGCTCTGAGCAACCTGATCTAGTTGAAGATCTCCCTACTCATTGCACTAGGACTAGATGACCTTCAAATATCCCTTCCAATCCAAACTATTCTATGATTCTACATTGCCAGTGTCTACTGTGAAATAACTCAGATGTATCACTTTTGAAGATTTCAATAACTTATCAGAAAGGTCATAAATGCTTTGCAGGGAAATACAAATGAAAGAACTCATTGTCTGTAAGACTTTGAAAGGTTGTCTGTAGTCTAGACATCGCCTGGATTAAAGACTAATTATAATCTTCATTATCTACACTACAGTGTGCACATCTTCCAGATCTCAGACCTCAAAAAGGATCAAGTTCTTCCCTTAACCAAAATTCTTGCCCTGCAACATATTCCATGTAAAGAATGGTAAAAGTCAACACTATTTCATCTATGGGATGGGGGTGAAGGAAATCTTGACTTCTTGTCACTGACCACTGAAGACTCACAGTTTGGCTAATTAAAAAGATGGTTCCTCGTTACTGACCACATACCTTTTGTTTCTCTGATACCTTATGCAGGAAGAAGGATGGCCACTGAAATGCTGATGGTACTTGAAACGCCTGACACAGACAAAAAGAAGCATAACATTTTTAAAAGCCTGTTTCATACTGTCATGGTTTCAGCCCAGCCGGTAACAAAGCACCACGAAGCCACTCGCTCACTCCCCACCCCCTCCCCTGGCCATGCTGGGATGAGGAGAAAATATAAAGAAAAGCTTGTGGGTCAAGACAAAGACTGGGAGGGATCACTGCCCACTTATGGTCACGGGCAAAAGACAGGCTCAACTTGGGGAAGAAAAAAACAATTTCATTTACTACCAATCAAATCAAAACAAGGATATTAGGAAGGAAAACCCAACCTCAGAACACCTTCCTCCCACCCCTCCCTCCTGCCCAGTTCAACCCCACTCCCGGTTCTCTCTCCTTCCTCCCCCCGGCGGCACAGGGGAACAGGGGATGGGGGTTGAGGTCAGTTTGCCACACCTTGGCTCTGCCGCTCCTTCCTCCTCAGGGGGAGGATTCCTCACTTGTCCCCTGCTCCACCGTGGGGTCCCTCCCACGGGAGACAGGCCTTCACCAACTTCTCCAACGTTGGTCCTTTCCGCGGGCTGCAGTTCCTCACAAATTTCCCTGGCGCGGGTCCTTTCCACGGGCTGCTCTCCAGTCACAGACTGCTCCAGTGCGGGCTTTCCCATGGAGTCATGGCCATCTTTGGGGGCATCTGCTCCTCCGCTCCCCTCCCCTGGCTGCAGGGGGACAGCCTGCCGTCTCACCACAGGCTGCAGGGCCATCAGCCTCCTCAGGCCCCCCTCCTCCTCCTCCTCCTTCACTGACCTCGGGATCTGCAGAGGGGTTCCTCTCACATTCCAATCCCCCACTCCCTGCATGTTCCCCTTCTTCAATCTGTTCTCCCAGAGGCGCTCCCACCGTCACTGATGGGCTCGGCCTGGGCCAGAGTTGGGTCCGACTTGGAGCCAGGGGAGCTTCCAGCAGTTTCTCACAGGAGCCACCCCTGCAGCCCCTTCCCCCGCTGCCAAAAAAAACCCACGCCACACAAACCCATAACACATACCGAAAGAGAACACTCATGTCAGCTTTGCTGCACTGAAAAGTTCACAGTTGCTAGCAAACAATAGCCATTCTATACACATCGACTGAAATTTATGGTATTATTAAATTTTACAGCATTAATTCACCATAAGGCCTAGCTCTAAGGTTTAACTCAATCTATGCATTCTTAACCTGTGAAAGACAGCTTGGAATAACTCCAAACCACATACTTCAATCCTTGAGAAACCACTTCTGGACACCAGCTCTCTCTCCTCCAACCTGTCCTACCATTCCTGAGTAAGCTTGTAGCATAACTAAACAAAGGCCAACTACAACCTCATCTAATTGATGCTCATAATCTAAGCTTGGAATGCCCGAAATGGTGCCAGAACACAGAATGGAGCCTTTTTAGCAGCACAGATGATCCTCTATCTGCAGTGAGAACACAGAAGATGGTTTCTCATCTGGGGCATATCTGCAGCATTTGACTGTGAGTTACATGGTCTTATGGAGATTATGAGACATTTGCTAAAAGAGATGACAGGAGCAAAAGGTAATTTACTAAAATGTTTTGAGTCTTTCTGGAGTAATTCCACCAAAACCTGATGGGGAAACCTCACTTTCATCTGGCATTTATTATTTCAGTGTACCATATGATGAGTTTTTCTTTACTGCCTATTACATTGACTATTTAGATTATAATAATGTAAATGCCAATAATCTGTAATGACACAGAGAGCTATCTTTCACACATACAGTCATGCCCTTTTGTGTAGGGTAAGATGAAGTGCTTCACGGGTGAAGCATGTAGCTGAAGATGAGCCTCAGCATGGAAGAAATTGCTAATGAACAAAAAATAAAAGAACATTCTGAAGATTTTTGGGGTCTTCATTAGTCAGTCAGTGAACAAATGAAGGTGGGATTCATCTGCCCTAAGGCAGGCACAGGAATGACAGATGCTTAAGGATGAGAATGTCACTCTAGGTCCCTTTATATAATCAATAGTGAGAGATTCTTACCTCCTGAGAGCAATCCATTTCATCTATGGGTCATATAAATCACTGGGTGGAGGTGTCTTTCTCTCCTCATAGATTATATAAAAAGAATCTAAATTATTACCTCAGGCTAAGACTTACAGCATTTAGACATTTATATTTAAGTAATTCTCACCAATAATGAAGAGTGTGGTAATGCCATGCTCAAACAAGACTGTTGTATCAGGTTGCCAAGAAAACTCTAGCTCTCTCTGGTGGATTGCAGTAACTCAGCGTTTCTCAAATACAGCAATACAAAATATATCCAAGCATAATACACAATATATCCAAGCATAAAACATCAGTGCCTATGGAAATCCATCTAAAACAAAGTACTGCAATATGTCTTCAACCACTTATGCCACCACAAACACATAAAACTTTATCTCCTCTGTCTGTATTAGCTTCCCAGAGTATTTGGAATCAGCTATCTTTATGTTTGTTATTGTAAGGGTTCTCCGGGTTGCAGACAAGCAGGAAGAAATCACCTAAAGTTTCAGGATAATGATTCAGTATTTGCTTCTTTGCCATAGAAGAACTATCTGTATGAGAGGCATCCAACTCCAGATTTGTCCCACTGGTTAAGTTTTCAGCCGATCTTGCCATAATCCTACATATTTGATAGCTTCCTGTTCCTGTGGCACAGCCTGTATTGCTCACCGTTCCCCCGGTCACTGGCAAGAACTACTCCCCTGTTCCCAGAGAAAAGTGCTGTCTCTGTAAAGGTGGAAGCAATCCACTAGTTCCTGCGCTGTGACTCTCGTGAAAATTACTAAGCAGGCCTGTATAAAAGCCAGTGAACCTCAGAAAGTAACCAATTATTTGTAAAAATAAATTTAGTAGCTGTGCTTTACCAGGAGGGCAAAGATCATTTCAGGAGCTGATCTACAGTTTTGAAGTGGATTCCTAAGAAACTAAGAACATTCACAACCCTCAGTACCTCCCAAACAAAAAGCACATTTCTTTGACCTTGCCCTCACTAACAGTAATGCATAGCATATGTGTTAAAAAACCACCAGAAATGTTACCACAAGTGCTCTGCCCCACCCAAGGAGTAGATGAGTGTGTGACAGATGTTAGTCATGTTCTTTAAAACGCTACTTGGTAGCACTCACATACTATAGTAATGAGTATGGTCTAAGAGTCTTACTCAGAATAATAAAGCTACACCAATTTCTACGCACATTTTCCACAGAAAAGAGCTTTCTACTGCTTATTTGTCATGTCTTATGATGGGGGAGTAATAGTAAGAAAGGTTCTCAAAGCATTATTGGGTTTAGTGAGCAACAGGTGAAGTAGAAGGAGTAAGGTTCTTAAAGAAAGGCCAAGACCTGCATCAACCCTTAAGGCTTTCTCTTAAGATACATGAATCACAAAGGTAAATAAATTATTCATTGTGTTCCAAGAAGCAGCCCATCCATGCCTACTCCCCAGATGCACTTCTCCTCCAAAAGAATAAATTTCAGGTGAGAATATATGAGAAAACTACTAGGTTTTTCATATCTTCCACTCTAAGACCACAAGAAGGGGTCCAGGTTTAGAGAGCAGACACAAATAAATATAACGCTAAGCTGAGAAACAACACATAGAAATGATGCCATTTAGATGTCCTATCAGTACTACATGCTGGGAAAAAAAGTAACAGAAATAAAGTTTTAGAGCTGCCAGGAGTGAATTTGAGAAAAGTAATGGTGAACTCTCCAGTTCTGGAAGAAAAAGGATAATATTGATAGTGCTTTGAAGAGGGAGTGGGACCAGATAATCTCCAGAGATTGCTTCCAACCTGAACAATTCCATGATTCTACATGAAAAACTACAAGAGTCCTAACTAAAGTGAAGGCTATGTTCTTGGTGACAAGGGACTTCTGGAAAACCACACATAAACATGTAACTTCATTTTTGTTTATTCAGAGCCTGACTGGTTTGTAGGTGCTCCTCACACTACTTTTTTTTTTTTTAATGAGAATTTACATTTCCCCAAATTTAGAATAGCCTGGACATTTATTTGTATTGGCAGGGAACTGCACACCTCTGTACAGGGTGCTTGTGTGTCTGTGTATTCACATTAAGACAGTCTAAGCCATTTTACCATCCTTGAATTCTGCATATTTAAATGTCTGGATTTTTACAATGACCTGAAGCAATGCCCCAAAACACAGCATAACATAACGTAATGTAACATAAGATTTTGTTTTCTTTCCATGATGATAGAAAGTCCACATACCACCACTGCAGAACCCAAAGGCAGCAAGACAGTCTTTCCACCAAAAGCAACATATCCTGAAAAGCCTGTTGGTTAAAAGCTTTGTTAAGCTGACCTGTTGCACTATCATGTGTTGTAGATTTGATAGCACTTATGTGTAATTTTAGAAGCATCTACTGATTTTAGGGTATTGTGCTTTTCCTCTCCACTCAATACTAGTGTAAAAATGCGCTAGCAAAGTGTCACTTCTTACATGGCCATAATGGAACTCCTTTTTTTATCACTAAGTTACTATGCTGAGGCAAGGTGCTAAAGTCCTATGAAAAATGGCTGCAATAGCTTAAAAAAATCTGACATCCAAACTTGTAGTGGCAGCTTCTAGTGAACAGGTAAGATTTCTCTTAATCTCTGCCTCCAAGGGCTCAGAAATATTTATGTTTGGACCTGCTAGCCTTAACATTAAAATTTGGACAAAGGGACTGGACTGAAATGGTCTGTAATTGCTGTGACTTAGATCATTGCATTTTCTCAGCTTTTTGCCCCAAACAACAATCTATCCTCTCCTTGAAAGGACTTCAGTACAGCTGTGCTATATGTACGTAGATTTTCCCTGGCTGGACCTCTGTAAAAGCATTATCAGTAATAATAGACTCTTCCCTATTTAGTGGACTGATTTAAGGCAGTTAATTTCAGATTTTTAACTTCACTTCCTTGCTTGTCTCTAGTAACAAAATTGTTTCCAAACAAAGCAGGCTGCAGCCTCAAAGGCATTAGTAAAAAAAGTAGTTGTCTATGCTTCCTAAGCCTTAATGTGATTAAACTCAAATTCTGTATGGTGATTATTTTTCAGACCCAGAGGTTATTGATCCACAACCCAAGCCTCTGGAACAGTGTGTGTTCATGGCTTCACTGCAGAATTACAAACCAGTCATCTTCGGTTCAGTGTTTTTTTCTCTAATCCCAAGAAGCCCCGAATTTGTGGGTTTTGTATGTAACCAGCACTTGCCACAGATTCAAAAATCAGCTTATAGCAGCACCTCTCCTGTTTCGCGGAATTTTTATGCTGGTCTATCTCAGCTCAGCTACAGACCTGTTAGTGAATCCAGCAATAAATAAATACAGTAATAAGCCAAGATCTCTGTAAGTGTTTCTGAACCGGTACACTGAGAGCTGTCTCTGTGAAGTCTGTCATCTTATACACATCACTGCAGACTAATCAAAGAAAAACATTTTGGCCTGTAGGTTTTAAAGTACTGCAAAATGTTTAAAACTGAGATAATGCTTAGTGCTTTGCAAAGAATGTTACACAGGATGCTAATACTTTTAGTCCTTTCACATTGCAACTTACAAAACTTTTCAGAAACAGGAATTTAATGCCAGCCATAATTTAGGTGTTTCCTTCTATTTCATATAAGCAGCAAAGTGGTTATGTATCTGGATGAGGGTTGCTATGAAAAGCTTCCATTTGTTTACAAAAATGGTTCTTTTGCTCACATCCCTCTGACACGAAGCCTCTGGTTATTTGGCTTTCTTTGATTTCTGGAAAGTACATCCACTGTTATGTTTGTCCCTTTCTTTGACATAGTCTTTTTGTTTACTTGGCTTCTAGTTTCTTCCAAAACAGACTGGTGGGAGTTTTTATTCCCTATTACAAGAAGGTGCTTCGGTCTTCCCCAGGTATTTTCAGATTTGCTTTAATCAACTGTGTAACTGAATACTTGGCTTTTTATCAGGAAACAAACACAATTTTTTTTTCAGACAGCAATTTTATCTTCTATTTGATCCTAGAAGTAAAAAGTTATCTTTTTTCTAGACTGTAGGTAGAGATCTCCATGGTTGTGCCAGTCTGGAGCGGTTCAGAGGACCTAAGACAGCAGAAGGAGAAGCTTGTAAACAGCAGTAAGACGCCATGCTGAGATGCACACACAGTCTCTCTGTTTCACTGCCAACCCAGTACCTGGACATTTATATATAAACGTGTATCTACATGTATATGCGTATGTTTGTATGTATGTTTATATGCATATTTGCATGTAGTCTGCTTAAACGTTCTGGGGACAATTTTAGTACAGGAAGATGCGATCATGCGGTATCAATCTTCCAGCGCATTAGCTACACAAGCACATGTTATTAGCTGGATATATGTGGTCATTTGCAGTGAAGCTTCTGGTATTTAGCTGACTCATTCCCAAGCCACCAAAGAATAAAAATGCTGTGACAATTCTTTTTTGATCCGAAGAACAGAGACAGGCTTCATGTCACCCATCACCAGTGACATCTGCTGATCACTCAGAAGCACAATAACAGAAGGGAGACATGCAACTAAACATTCTGTGCAATTGCCATCCTCATCCACATCATTGCAAGCAAATCTGTGCTTTCGTCTCTATTTAATTCCTCTTTGCTCACATGTAAATTTATTCCAGAAGCAGCTCCAATGTATTTTCCACGAAATGACAGTGTAAGACTGCCAGATTTCTTCCTGCTGTCACAGCACCTAATATAGATCTCTAGCCTTGCCATTAGCATTTAGGAGAGCTCTAGAGAAGGAGGTCAGCATTGTAGAGAGCCATTTGTTTATGATTACAATTATGGCTTTACCAGGATTTCCTATAAACCTCTGTTTTGGGGGAGAGCAACTCAACAGGAAATCTAAACAACTGCATGAGCTGTTTTTAGACACTTTTCTGAGCTGAAATCATGCATTTTTTACTAAATCTTTCACTATGGCTAAGGAGCACTTAACATAGCTTGGGATATAGATGTGCCAAGTTTTCCACAGTTGGATTCTGCATAAAAAATGTTGGACCACACTTCCTACCCAAACAGCATGGGGGAGGAGCAGTTGGAGGTAATACGATGCGCCACGGCTGGCTGCTTTGCGCTGGCCGTTTGATGCAAAGTCATTTGCCCTGCAGCATAGGATTGGGCTCCGTTATTATGAATGATTTTGAAATGCTTATATGCCCCAGGAGACCAGAATGGAGTGTTTTAGTCAATAATGCATGCCTCAGCCCTGTCTGCACTTGGAAACAGCCCCATTTCAGCAACTGGCTTAGCTGAACTGAAAGGAGGAAGACATAAGGGGTTTCATTATACAAATGTATACAAGCAGAGGGGGTATATTTATATATGTATGTGTAAGAGTTGTTCTATATATATCTATCACTTTGCTCTGTACTTTTCATTGAAACCGTGCAAGGTTTTTTTTCCCACATCTCTGAAGCCAAGCCTGTGCTATCTTTTGTATTGCCACTGACTAGGTCTTTTCTGTCATTACAAAGCTTATTGAACCTTTGCCAGACATTTACTTAATTAGGGGCAACTGACATGTGGAACAGGGGTTAACTCCTATCAGCGGCCATAGGAATGGCCACTGCAATTTTTATCATCATTTAAAGATAAACTATTGTCAGCACCAGCCTGGACCGTTAACTACGATGGATGGAGTGATGGGACTTTTAACCCCAAATCACGTCTGTGCATAGGCCATTTGAAAACCAATGAAAAAATCTTTGAACTTCTCTTCAAATAGGTACACAACTTGAATCAAAATTTTAAAAGAGAATTGCTTATTTTGTCTTCATTTGCATTTCCATCACATCACATTTGCACCATGGCTTAAAACACAGCCTTGCATTAAGGCAAGAGCCATCACTTACAATTTCCAAAAAAACACTAATTACTTCCCAAAGTGTGTTTAATTATTTAAACACACAGTAGTTCTTCTTTCTGTTTAATTCATCCGCTGCCTCACAGGAATCTAGGAACACAAATTCTGCAAATTAGCCACCTTCAATGCCTGTCCTCTTTCCCTCCAGACTGTTGATGGATGAACTCCAGTACTGACGACTCAACTCTGCTGCACCAACGCTTCCTGCTGAGGGCATGACGGTATCACAGAAAATGACCTTGTCATTTTTTCTATTGCATACACGGTTCATACTGTTACTTTCCATCACATCACAGCAAGTCCACATGACATCATTTAAGCATTTACTTATCAGGCAGCATGTCAACAATTTAAAGGAAACATTTCTCTCTGCTTGCCTATCCACTATCTGAACCAAACTGCGGTAGGCTGGTGGTGGATCATGCATATCTACAGAAGCAAGTAATTGAAATGATCCACGGGTCAATACCCAGACATCTGTAATTTGAAATTGCAGTGGCTTGTGCCGTACATGTTTTATAGATCAGCTTTTTTTTCCACCTTTGCATGATAAGATTATCATCAAGATGCAGCAGCAGTGTCGACATAGTTAAGGATATCCCTGGAGCTTTTTATTTCAGATTGAAAGTAGCTTTTGAAGTTTATTAATATCTCAAGTGGAAGATAGAAAGACCACATTTTGAAGATAACACAATGTCAGCGCTACTGTTAAGCCCCATTCTTGTCTAGTGCTATACCACTAAGTCAGACAGTCTGTGAAAGTCTGTGTGCAGGAGGCTGTTAGAAATGTGAGAGAATACTCTCTCATAAAGCCCTAAGTACAGAGTGAACGAAAAAGGGAGCTGTAAATTTAGATGGGTGAATGTAACAGCTGAAATCCAGTCAAGATAACTCTCTCTTCCTAAATACAGAAATTCTTCGGCTTTTGCAGGTACAAGAAATAACAAAAGAACCCTTTACGTCTATTAATTTTGTTTATAACTCCACTGGGGAGCAACAACTCTGTAAATATCCACACAAGAAAAAAAACGTATGTCTTTTTTTTTCCATGACTACATTGTCTCATTTAGGAGAAGGGAGCCAAGAGAGGTTCAGTTGTCTATGTTACGCATAGTTCCAAGTATGTCCATACATTTTCTTTATACTTTCGGAGAATTCCAGAAAAGTGTAAATTTTGGCCATAAGCCTGCAAGCAAATCCTACCATTTTCTCTGTCCAAACCGCTGTCACTGAAATCCTTGCAGACATGCTCTAACCTAATTTAAAATTAAGTCTTTTAGGTTTTTTAGTCAAGAGAGATAGGAATTTTTCATTGCTCAACTATTCACCCAGTTTCACAGATGGATTTGCAGCCCAAGATATATCTCTCAGAACAGGTCTAATAGCATTTGCCCAGCTTACTGGGAAGGACCACTGTAGAAAGAAAATCATTAAATTACTTTCCCAGGCAGTAAGCCATAGCTTGGTACCCTGTCTGTGACTTACAAGTTACATAAAGCCAACCAGGAAAATCCATCTTGTTTGCAGTTCTCTTCCATGAACACACTTGCCCAGGTTGCCTTTGGGAAATGAATGGCAATCCCTTCCACAGCATTTTATAGTTCTCCCCTATCATACTTTCATTGATGGCCCTTCCCTGATCCCAAGGAAAAGAATAGCAAAGAAAAAGCTCAATTCACTGTTCTCATGACAACCACTCTGCTTTTCCTTCCTCTTCTCCAGAGAACAGACATGAACCTGGAGACACACATTAGTCTGGTTATATGGAGGTGAAGAAGCTACTCATAAAGCTGTGCCCACCATTGCAGTGAACTGTGTGCTGTAAAGGCGACATCATGAAAATATCCTTGCTTCTTCCAGTCACTGGGGTTAGCAAAGAGTGCCTTAGAATTTGGGGACACCTGAAAAGGATGGATGCAATCATAATGTTTGCATGGAAGGGAAATTTCTAACCACGGGGAGCTATAGCCTCTGTAGACCTCTCCTGCTACATCCACACATCCCAGTTTCTAAACTTTTCTACTCCATTTCTAAACTCCAGCTTCTTGCTTGCAGGAGCATGAGAACTTGCATTTTGAGAGCATTTCCCCACAGGAGACTCGCAGCCAGGTACAACCCATTTTTGTGCCAACTAAGCTCCTCTTGTCCAGACTCTCTAAGGGACTCTGAATTTGTGGCAATTCTTTGTGATTTGGTTGTTATATCATCAATTATTTCCCATTTTTTACTGTGATTTAATTTCATCCTCCTACACAGAGCACTGGGGACTCTTGCTTATCAAATTCCATTGCAATGATTTGTGCCATCTCTTCTATTTTCCAAACACAGTTTGAATTCTGATCTTCTCTTTAAACTTATAATTTACCCTAACAAGGTTCCACATTTTAAGTGAGTGAATTGTTTCATCACGCATGTTATGAATGAACTTCTGTTTAAAAGAACGTAGTCCAGAGCAAACCCTGGCAAGACCTATTTGAAGCATCATTCCATATTTGCAATGAAACATTGATAATCCTATAGTAAAGCTTTTCCAGCCTAGGCTGTCTCTTCAAGATCTAATTTCATGAAATCGCTTACAAAAAATTTCAAGCTGGATAGTATCAATAGTCTTACTGAAGATATGTACCAAACAGACTTGTCAAAGAATGAAACCAGATTCAACAGACATGTTCAGAATAGTGTTCTGAATGCATTAAAAATCAGGTCTCCGTGATGACATTTACTTCCCCTGCCAAAAATAGTAACCTTTACCTTTCCTCAGTTCCCTGTCTCATTCATAACACACTACCTAATACTTGCAACAAACAGGGCACTGGCCCAAAAGCCAAAAGTGTCCTTCAATTCCTCCCTGCTCTTGTTCTAATCTCTTGGTCTCTTCTTTCTATCACTGTTCCTTGCACCTCTACCTTCATGATAGGTTACCTGAGCACCCTCACCTGCTTTCAGTACCTAAGTTGTCTGTAAGAGCAACTAACAGGATGACACCAAAAGGCTTCGTTGTTCTTATCAGGGCTGAAGAGAAGCACTTACTTCTTTTTTTTTAATTCATTCCATTTTAGTTGATGCCAAAATCTGGAACTTACATTGAATGGATCATTAATCCATCTAATACTGCACGGGGGATCTGTTGTTTCCCAGCTGTCTTTAGCTATGCCCATTTCTCCACTCTGTTCCTGCAAATAAATAAGCTGCACTGAGCAAGACAAGAACTAGCACTGCAAGCCCTGGATCAATATGTTGAGATGAGAATATATTCAAAGGTGAAACTAAATCAAGTACTGATAAGTGTAATGGAAATCATTTCTGCTAGACCCAAAAAAACATGAAACTTTGTGGACAGTGTAGCAGAAAAAGACCTAACTTGGTTTGCCACAGCGCAACATGCAAATTACAGTACTGGTTCACATGAACCCCTACTTATAAATGATGATGCTTTGTAAGAATGACAAATATAGACCCCCACATATATGCACACAAACACATACACCTACAGGTCCTCTAATGTCATTCTGAAGACTGAAAAATCAACAGTTAAAAAAGAAGATAAATACACGGAAATAAGTTAGCCCAAATATACACATAACGTATACTCTGAGCGAAAAAAACTTCCCAAATCAGTTATGAAAGCCAAGTCTAAACAATATGAAAACCTCCAGCAAAGGGGCATTCATCCAAAATCAATCAAATCAAAACAAAGTCAGTTAAAAAAAGTAAATTATGTGTTTGTCTATCCCAAGATTATCTTATTGTCTGGTTCCTTAAAGAAAACTCATCATTAAATCCATCAAAAGAACACTTAGGGTTTCATTGTGTTTCCCTGTCTCCACACATTACCTTGTTACAATGTAAGTTCCTTCTCACAACAAAATCTCCAAGGTACAAAGCAACCTCACAACTCAACTTCCAGATGAGTCAGTTCAGACAGAAACAGTCCAAGTTAAAAACAAACAATCCAACACAGGAAAAAAATAAAGGTGTTAGGGCTCAAAACTCTCCTGCTGCTGAAAGAGAATTATTTTTTTTCCAAAGCAATAAACAGTCTCAGCTCAAAGAAACTATTAATTCATAGAGCTATTTAATGCTCTCCGGTGTCAGAAGATTAATCAGTCTCTCTGCACACTTATTCTGAAGCCAGTTCTCCAAGCTTGAATATCTTCCTAAAACAGTTCCTTACTTGAGCTGTACTTGCAATAAACATTTCCCCTTCCAGCGTGCACTTTCAACAGATTACTAGGAAATAATCACTGATGTCATCCCAGCAGCTTTACCACAGTGGAGACCAAATGCATATAGTACAAACTCGTCAATTCACTGGTGTGAAGCCCTAGGTAATTCAGAAGCAGCATAATGATCCCTGCATAGTGGTAAACTGCTATAGCTCAAATTCCTGCACGGAATAAGCACAGACACATTGCTGCCAGGCCAGCAAAGCCTTTATCTAGTCGGTACATAAGAGCTGATCAGGGTGGTGTTGTCCATGCAGATTAAAACCAGCTCATGATTTAGAAAATATAGCATGTCTCCTAAGACTTTTTAACTGATCACTGACCTAGAAACAACCTCCATGTCAATGGGTAAATGGTAAATATTTTAAGTTACCTTTCTATTTGTTTCCTATAGTAAACACTTCCGTGTACCAGCAGAACTCCACCCAGCCATATTCTCAGGCATGAGAGTTCTGCACACACCTTGTAAGACTAAAATAAGCTAAAATTGCTGTCTATTATAGTTAAGATCAACATACTTTTTCTAATATACATAATAGAGACACACACAAAAACGGAGCTTCTACAGTTAAAGTCTAAGCAGCCTAGCTAGCCAGCTGGCAAATCGTTAATGATTCTGCCCATTTGTAAACATCTTTATGCTTTGATGAGGTGATACAAAATGGTAGTCAGTATGTGTTTGTCAGGATGAACCATATCAGATTAAATTAATTAACTTCCTCAAGACCAAAAATAGATTTGTGTCCTCTTCCTCTTCTCACAGTATTTCATTCCCACTCATTTAGTAGCGTGATGGAAACCAAATTAATACTTACACGAATTTGCAGTGGAATTTAGAAAGCAAGGGGACTACTTTTCCCAGTGAAATCTTTACACTAGGAGTCAGGCTTATAGGAGTGGATCCTTAAAGGACTGGGGCTGTGAGGCATTTAATGGGTCAGAGTGGACAGACTCCTCTTTGCTAACCATGCAGCATATTGTTATATCATTACATACAAAGTCTTTTCCTATGACAGTGTGTGCAGTGACACCACAGCTCCGCACAGCTGGGATAATCACAGGAAACTCACTGGCAAGTGTCGACCCACATTTCCTCCATCGTGCAGAATCATGCAGCTTTGCCACAGCACGGGAACATGGACTGCTTGGCTCAGGAGGAAGCTTTTTGAAATCACATGATTCTCTGATTATTTCTAAAAATACCTCAAGCAGTAGTCAAAACATTTCAAGGAATTCCATCATGATATTTCATGTAATACTCCTTTTCCCTTGAGTAATTCTGAATATTTGTATACCAAAAGAACATTCAGTAAGCAATATTCCACTCAGCAAATAATTAAAAATCTTGAACTTGAATACTCACAACAAATGTGTTGCAAAGAAAATAAATGTTCTTATCCTTCTTAGGATGTAAGTGTCCTTCAGGAATGCTTCAATACTGTGAAGTTTTCAGTCTTGGGAAAATGAAAATGGGCCTATTTTCCTAAACAGTTTCCTATAAGTGCACATAGGCTCATCACAGAATAAAGCATGCTCAGTTCCAGATTTCAAAGTCCAGATCCACATCTCAATTTTAATCTTCTGTCACCAAAATGTAAATTTTTGCATGTTTAAAGAAAAGATAGGGTTCCATTTTTTTCTCTACTAACAGAATTATTAAAAGAAGAAAGAATGCTGTATAAATGAGGAATTTTTTTGAGCTCTAAGTAGCTCTAAAAATTGCTGCATTCATATCTGGCTGATTCGTGTTGGTAAATCTACCTATTCATTGTTACTGGTCTCTGACATACTGCCACTTCCTGAGGGCAAGCCCAGTACTGCACAAACAGGAGTAAACAAGAAGAAACATATTGTAAGCAATGCATGACAACTAAATATACAAGATGAAAAAGGAAACTGAATTTTTGTATTATCAAAATCAACCCCCATCTACACTCAGGGAATACATCCACTCGATAGGGAAAACTGTCCCCAAGTCAGCATATGGGAAAGACAATGCAGATGCTCC
Source organism: Pandion haliaetus (assembly GCA_013401275.1). Lineage (NCBI taxonomy): Eukaryota > Metazoa > Chordata > Aves > Accipitriformes > Pandionidae > Pandion > Pandion haliaetus. Next base: position 78,583 of record VYZV01044769.1, on the reverse strand, counting down.
CTTCATCACCCTGCAGGAACATACAGCAACAAAATTGGAGATACTCACCAGTTCAGTTAGTTACATCCTATAGGTCACTGTGGGAAACACTCCCTTGCCTAATTTTGAAAGAATTTCAATGGTTAACAGTTAACAACCCCCTGTAAAACTACAGCCAGTTATGAAGAGGTTGTGCATTTTGTATACCATATTCATGTCCAATATAACATTTTTGAATATCCATAACAATTTCTAAGATAATGCACTGTAACTAAAAGGTAACAACAGAAGAATTTATAGTATCTAGATTTCCTCTGTCATTTTTAAGTATTTTTCTTAGCTTGCCTTGAAGAGGGTGTTGATAAGTCTTCCTGAACTCCCTTTAATCCCAGATACATACTTATTTTTCATTACCTGGGAAATATGCATGCACATCTTCATGCATATTTGGTCCTTAGCTCAGAAATGAAAAGCTGCAGATTCTTCAGGTTGCAATAAATCCTCCAGCCTGTACAACTGGCAGAGCTGACATGCATGAATGCATAGGATTTCCACTTCCTCTAAAACCCTGAGAAAACGGTCATAGCAGCACAGCTAAAGAAAATGAGGCCATGGTTCCATGGCACAGCAAATCCAGTTTAAGAGTTTGCACACCTGTGACTTGAAGTGCCTAACTGGTGCAAACTCTGCAAGACAGAACTGTAGACTCATGCAGGTTGGAGGTCACGTGGTCCAAGCCCCCATTCCAAGCAGAGCCAGCTAGAACATCTGATCCAGCCCCCTGTCTGCTCAGTCACCCTTCACTGGACTCACTCCAGTATGTCACTGTCTGTCTTGTACTGGCAAGACCAAATCAGGACACAGTTCTCCAAGTACAGTTTCACAAGTGCTGAACAGAGGGGAAAAAAATCACTTGACCTGCTGGCTAAGCTCTTTCAGCCCAAGATGGGGTTGGTCACCTTTGCTGCGAAGTCAGACTGCTGACTCATGTTCAACTTGCCATCCACCAAGACCACCAGGTCTTTTTTTGCAAAGCTGCTTTCCAGCCAGTCAGTCCCCAGCCAGTACCCAGCATGGGTTTACTCCATTCCAGACGCAGGATTTTCCACTTGGCTTTGTTGAACTTCATTCAGTTCCTCTCAGACCATTTCTCCAGCCTGTCAAGGTGTCTCTGAATGGCATCCCCCACCCTCCAGTGTACCAGCCACTCCCCCCAGTTCGGTATTATCTGCAAACCACTTCCCATCATGCAGTTCACTAACGAAGACATTAAACAATAGTGGTGCCAGCATAAATGTCTGTGAGACACCATTAGGAACCAAGAGCCAGTTGGACTTCATATCACTATCTCTACCCTTTTGGCCTGATGGCATAACCAATCTTCCACCCACCTTCTTCTCCACTTAGCCAGTTCATCTTTCACCAGTTTGTCTAGGAGGACGCTATGGCAGACCACATCACAGGCTTTGCTAAAGTCAAAGTTCATATTTGTTCAGTGTGGTTTGGTTTTTTTTTAAGAAATAAATTTTTCCTGGCAGATTAATGATGGATCAGATGTCTTCTGCCTTCCCTGAGTTAGAACAAAGCCTAACTGTGCCACAAACACCATGTTGCTTGTGTTGGATAATTTAGCAAAAATATGATGGTGTGCTCATATCTTATCCAGATTAATTTATATTTGCTGTCTAGTCTGACAGTGCACAGATCCAGGATTAATGTACACAGAGCTGTAATCTAAATTAAACATGGTTATTCTCCACAGCTCTGCAGATTCCTAACTCTCCAAGAAGCAACCTCATGTATTATTGTGAATAAACATGGGAGGCAACAGTTCAGACAGAGAAAAATGTTTGACCATGAAAATGTAAAATGTATTTACCTATCTTTTTCCTTATAATAAGACGGTTTTAATATTTTAATGAGAGAACAAATAGGATGTGATTTGACAATTTGTGTAATTAAAGAGTGATAAGTGGGCCACTGCAAAAAGAAAACTTTCAGGTAAAATAACAGTGTTAGAAAGCATTTTTGTTCCATCATGCAACAAAAAGGAGACTTAGAATTTTTTGTACAGAAGCAAGAAAGGCAAGACCAGAATAATGAGAAGTGAAGAACCGTAAGTTTTCGTATTACATTGAAGTGCTACAGCCATCAAGCCATTGGCTATTCCAGTTGCTTTTGTTATAATCGGTTATCCATCCTGCATAAAAGAAACAAACATTTTCACGAAGACCAATATATTTACAGTGGATTTTCTTCCAATTGCATTACTGGACAAAACATCATTCACAACTGATGATATTTTGTTCTTTGGTGATTAGTGAAATGTAAAGTCCTGGGAACCATGATATCCTGGAAATATCTCTTCTTGTGTGCTACAGCCATAGCATTCTGTGTGCCATGGGATCCCTGGGTTAAACCTGACATATCAAATTTGTTTCTAATGTAACATAGCCTCCTTTAACAGACTTCTGTCCTGTAAAACTGAATGGGTCTAAGGTCAGAATTCCTATGTAAGTCTTCTTATTCGTTTAAATTATTTTTTCTCTCCCCTGATAAACAGAGGAAGTGTTTGCAGCATAATTTAGAATCTGTTTTGTTGACAGCAACACACAAAACCCTTTCTTAACGCCAGCCTCACCCACAGTGCTTTGGGTGATGTGACTTGACACACTGGCAGATTCTTTGGGATTCATTTTTCCTTCAGTTTTTCCTTTACTGTGGCATGTCTAAATCTATTTCAGTAGGTTTTCTCACGTACTGATATTTTTCATTTGCAATAGAGCACATTACTAATCTTTTTTTAACTTTTTTTTTAAGTATTATTATTCTTTGGGCTCCATGGACACTATTTTTATTCAGCTTTACCAGTAATTTTACTCTGTGTTTTGAGCTTAAGAATGAAAAGTGAGAGACAGAGAGAAAATCTCTCATCTCTTTTTCAGTTGGCATGCCCAAGAAAGTGAAGTTTCCCAGACTGCCAGTAGCACTAACATCATAAAAATATTTCATTTTTTACTAATAATTTATCATATTCTGCCTTAAAAGAGTTCAAAAATTCACTAAATCACAGTTCAGTGAGCTTGTTCCCAAAGCTTCTGGGCAGATAAAATTGTTTATCATAATTATATGACTATAATGTGTAAAAAGGCTGCATAAAGTTACACAAAATGTTAAATGTGTTAACATCTTTACACTAACATCTGTATGTTCCTATGTTGACATATCGCTTTGTGTCAAAAGATGCAAAGTTTGTAAAGTCTCAGACTTTAGCCTAGGTCCTGCAGCAGGGTCTTGCGGATCTTCCTCCTTTAAGTACAACTCAAAAAAATGTCACCAGAAAACCATTCTATTTCTAGAACTGGGCTGGATAGCCCATTACAGAGTAAAAGTAATGACAATATATTTATATTTGCATTTTCATATACATTTTCCTAATGTACACATTCAAACAATTTGCTTTGATCTATTTTTCTAAGAGCCGTGCATACTGTTGCTCCCTCCCTTTTCAGGCAGCTGGGGAAGTGCTTTGGAAGTGTCACTGCTGAGGAGGACCACGCTACAAATCCCAGAGCTTGCAACTGTGAGTCAGAATTTTATCATAACGAAAACTGCTGTCTTCAACCCTCTGTGCATGCTTTCCCTTCCTCTTTCAGGCTGTCTGGGGCTTTTTTCGGCAGCAGGCCTGCAGACAGAGCTGGCTCTGTGGCAGGGATGACCTCATCTGCACGCCACACAGCTGCAGAGCCAAGCTGTGTGCCCTGCGCTCCAAACAACAGATTTCTGGGGAATTTATTTGTTCACACATGAACAGTAAATCAGCGTTCAACACTTCTCTAAGTTTTTAGAGGGTTTTTGCTTTGTGGGAAATGCCTAAGTACAAGGTTTGTATTTCACTGTTAGGAACGAGAAATAAAATGCATAATCCATCTAACAAAGATACGTTAGAAAGAGCTTAGAGAAACCTAGAATATCCTGGAATATAAACAGCTCTGCCTGGAGGGTCAGATACTCCACACAGTGGATCATGTACCAGACCTATACATTACAGTTAAAGGGCCAAATTTCAATTCACATAAATAAACAATTTAACTAAAAAGACTAAATAAGCCATTATATATTAAAAGCCTTCTGAGACTTGCTATTTGCTCTATCTGCTACTATAAGCCTACCACTAAATCACCTACAGGAGACAACTGCGTCTGCCCACCTGCCTGCTTTCTGTCCTGTCCCTGAGGGCATCACCAGCCCCCCAGTGCTCCCCTGACCCTGCCCAGGGCCCAGGACCCCATGTCAGCCCTCCGGGCCATCAGCCCCTGCCCCAGCGACACCGCAGCAAGGCCGCTCTCCAGTTCCCCACAGCTCTGCCCTGCCTGGCCAAGGGCTCCCCTGAGCCAGGCCTGCCCACAGGCCCATGTCCCAGCCCGGCCTCAGCCCGTCCCCATCCCCAGGAAGGTGCCTGATGTCTGGGGCTTTGGCCGCCCTGGTACCCCCAGCTGCCCTGCTCCTGGCTGGGGGTGGGATGGGCCGTGGCTGCCAGGCCCTGCCCTGCCCCACCATGGGGAGCCCCCAACGCTCCTGCATGGTGCCTTGATGGTTTTGTGATAAAGACAGGTTTGGGCAGGTTAATGCTACAGTCTGAAGGTGTGACTGAAGGTTGCGCACATGGATGCAAAGTGACGGCCAGTCAGAGAGTTCAGCTATGGGTGGCTATGCGCTGCCAAAATTTTTCCTAGGATTAACTGCAGCTGCGTGTTTCAGAGGCTGTGTAGCCCTCCCAGCTGGCTTAGAGATCAGTCACCCAGGTCTCCACTGCACTTCGGGCTTTGAGATGGGTGCCATAGCTGACAGCAGGGAGGGGGCACATTTTGAGTGCCTCTAATGGGAGTTCCCACAAACCCATGCACCAGTCCCCCTGGTCTGACACAGCGGCTTCAGCATGCCCGGGTAGCACAAGTCAGCTTCACAAAGCACTTTTTCTGAAGGAATCTCCAAACATGCCAGGACTGACCCAGCCATTTCTTGATTCTTTGCATAGGAGACGTGTGAGAGGAAAAAGCTTTTGTAACCTGGGCTGTGTTCATGTAAAAAGCCAATTTTCCAATTCAGGGAATGGCCCCACATCAGAATTGCAGCACACAACAGTGAACAAACTACAGTCATCCCCCCATCCAGAGCAAGTCCGTCTTCCTGCTGCATGTTAGCCCTTACAACGGTGATTTATCAACCCCTCTTCTACGTTTGTGATTGAAATTTGTTCTCACTGGAGTGTGAAGTTTGGAATCTAGACTACCACTTCAAGTCTCTGTTAGCGATGAAATTCCAGAGAGGTGAAAATAAGCATTTTCCTACTGAAATCAGTGAACCAACACTGCTTTACAGCGAGAAGGTCCTGGGCCTTTCACATCATGAAGCTGTAATGTATCACCTTTTGTGGTGTTTAATGCATGTATGAAGAACCCCTTTCCTGCACTTTTACATCATCTCCCCTCTGACCTAAAGTAATTAGCTGTCAACTGAGGCCAGTTTGCTTAGGTACAACGCACTGTTCAATCAGCTCATCCTACCAACAGGCAAGATGGAGAGTGAAATAACACCTGAGGCCGACAGTGACAAGGAGGTGTCTGTCACACTGTAGATTTGCTGACAGCTGCAACCCCTGCACCGCTTAAACTGCTTTTGATTGCAAAAGGGCTCTTCTGCGAGGCACAGCCATGCAGGGGACATGCAGCAGACATGCACTCTCTGACGAGCCATTTAGCTGCAATATTTATACCTGCTGCGTAGAAATGGAGACCTGGGCTTCCAGCACCTCCAACCTCTGCCATTGCCCCCCATCCCTCTAACAGCCCTCTGCAAGCCCCATGCTGGGGGATGGAGAAGAGCAGGAAAGTGGTCCTTGAGCTATGAAAAAAGTTTCCTGTGTTTCAAGCACTGACTGGAAAGGGACCTCTGATATTTTAGAGGCACCATCCCAGCCTTGCTGATATTACGAAACACGTGGGGAAATTTGCCAAGAAATAGCATAGTTCACAGTGGGCAGTATCTAAACCCCTAATCCCAGGGAAGATAGTGAAAAACGTAAACAAACTGATGGAAATAAGTTTCTCCCACAGAGTGTTCTCTGACTCTGTCATTTGGTAAGGTATAGAGAAAATGTACCTCACTGTGATGGAGGTAAGAAAGACAGATGACTGGCAATCATGAAAATTTTGAAAATCAATGTTTAAGAAGTGTGGGATAGCTATGGAATTGACACAGTGTTGTGGTTTAACACTAGGCAGCCACTAAGCACCTAATTAACTCTATCCTACCCCAAACTAGAACACAGTGCAAAGGAAAAGATCTGTGGAGTAATCAGTCACAAACCTACAAGTATGATGGATATTTTTAGTTGATGGCAATTCTGAAAAATCTGCTGGGGGAGGAGAAGAGAACGAGGACAGAAAAAGCAGTTGTCACTGAACTGAAAATCCTGTGTTTTGCACACATCATTTCCATTTTGAGCTTTTTTTTAATGAAAGCAGAGTTCTAGGCAGGAAATCCGCTTGAAATAAAAAATTAAAAGTTTCATTTTGAAAGTCGAGGCAAAATATTCAGATTATTTTGGCATGTGTTGGATTTTCTTCCACATGAAATTCAACAAAGTCTCACAAGTCCATAGACTATTTTCATGCCACTGAATCTGCATCTTTCCATGGAAAATGTTTCAGTTTTAAATATTTATCCAAACCTCATCAGTAAGAGAGATGTTTTGTCATGACAGGAATTACAGTAGAAAATGTTTAGTATTCTTAGCACCCACCCTTCACAACATATTTTGCATAATACGTATTTTCTTCTGCTACATACCACTAGAGTACCATGTGTCTTCACCATAATATAACGAATTTCAAAATAAAGATTACTTGCTGTATCTAACACAGCATTATATTATTTTTTCATATTCTAGATAAATCAATAGAGAGAACTTAAAATATTGTGTAGAAAGCATTTTTAAATAAAAGGTTAGATTCCCTCTGGAGATGCATGCAACTCCAACTGCATCCCAATAGCAACACTGCATCTGCATTTTTAAACAAAAGCAAATATTAACTCATTTTATTATAACCACATACTTCCTAACCATGCATACTGTTGCAGCAATTAATAAGTAATTGTAATAAGTTGTATATGTTGTATATTTGACAATAACTAAAGCGGCAACATGAATACACCTAAATTTCACTGAAATTGTGATGGATATTTCCAGCTTCACCCACTCTAAATAAACATTGTTTCTTACAGGAGAGAGGAAAACCAGAGATGCACTGCAGCCAGCGCAGCCCAGTGAGAGATGCCTTTGGTCTCATTGCTCGCAAGAACTGAGGGCAAGAAAAAACTCTAGCACTCAGCCATCGAAAAATAACATCCCAGTGTGCCCTGGGATTATCTAGAAGCCTAGCAAGGTGTTCTGAACAAAAGTATTACGGCCTGCCCTTTGACACTCTGAAACAGAGTCCTGCGACTTGGGAGCACAGGTCACAGGCTGCCTCGGACCTACGTCAAGACCCTGCCACAGGCAAGCAGCACAAAAAGATGCCTGTCTAGCCTTACACAGACCCCCACCAAATTAATAGCGCATCGTTACTGATAGCACTGTGCCCTACACAACACCTACCTGCACCTTGCTACACATGTATAGATATTCGAGCCCTCACTACAAATCAAGGTGAAAGCAGACAGATAGGCAGAACAGAGGGGAGCCTGCCTCTAATGAGAAATCTCGCATTGAGGAACACAGCTCAGAGCACACATACACATATTCTTGGTTCCTCCAGCCTTTCCCCTTCCCTAGCAGAAATTTCCAAAATTCAAGCTCCTCAGCCTGCTCACGCCTGACCCTCTGTTTCGGGTTTGTGTGGTGGGGTCTTGGTAGCAGGGAATGGGCTGCAGGGGCAGCTCCTGTTAGAAGCTGCTGGAAGCTTCCTCAGCTCCAAGTCGGACCCAACTCTGGCCCAGGCCGAGCCCATCAGTGACAGTGGGAGCGCCTCTGGGAGAACAGATTGAAGAAGGGGAACCTGCAGGGAGTGGGGGATTGGAATGTGAGAGGAACCCCTCTGCAGATCCCAAGGTCAGCGAAGAAGGAGGGGGAGGAGGGGCGCCTGAGGAGGCTGATGGCCCTGCAGCCCGTGGGGAGACGGCAGGCTGTCCCCCTGCAGCCCAGGGAGGGAAGCAGATAGATGCCCACCTGCAGCCCAGGGAGGAGCCCACGCTGGAGCACTCAGATGCCCCTGAAGATGGCCGGGACTCCATGGGAAAGCCGCGCTGGAGCAGTCTGTGACTGAAGGACTGCACCCTGTGGGAGGGACCCGTGCTGGAGCAGTTTGTGAGGAACTGCAGCGTGTGGGAAGGACCAACGTTGGAGACATTCGTGAAGGTCTGTCTCCCGTGGGAGGGACCCCATGGTGGAGCAGGGGACGAGTGAGGAATCCTCCCCCTGAGGAGGAAGGAGTAGCAGAGCCCAAGGTGTGGCGAGCTCACCCCCATCCCCTGTTCCCCTGTGCCGCCGGGGGGAGGAGGGGGAGAGAACCGGGAGTGGAGTTGAGCCAGGAAGGAGGGCGGGGTGCGGGGAAGGTGTTCTGAGGTTGGGTTTTCCTTCCTAATATCCTTGTTTTGATTTGACTGGTAGTGAATGAAATTGATGTTGTTTCTTCCCCAAGTTGAGCCTGTCTTTTGCCCGTGACCATAAGTGGGGAGTGATCCCTCCCAGTCTTTGTCTTGACCCATAAGCTTGCCTTTATACTTTCCCCTCGTCATTCCAGCATGGCCAGGGGGTAGGAGTGAGCGAGCGGCTGAGTGGTGCCTTGTTACTGGCTGGTCTGAAACCATGACACCCTCTTAATTTCGAAAGGGTCCAAAGCAGGTTGAAAAAGGGTGTTTCCAAAGGACTTCCTGTGTAATTTAATGAACAACCATCTTGGTCTCCCCCAACTCCCAATCCGAAAGGCAGGAAGCAAGAATCTAGCAGGTGGATACCCCTTTATGCATACGGGCATGTACCCACACATCCCCCATACCCACACATGCATATATTCATGAGGGGATTCTTTGGAAGTCTTTCCAAGTTTTTTCCCCCAGCAAAGTGGGACAAAAGGAGAGCAGTGATAGGGGTTTTTTTCACTCTTAATCTCAATCATCTTCTTCCTTTAGCTTGCATTTAATAACCAAGCTGAAAATGTTTTTATTGACTGACATTAAATAGTGCCTATGCTAGGCTTCTTTATCACAGTTGTGCTGCTGGCATAGACATACTGCTAGCCTTGACTACTGTAGTGATTAAAAAGGCTGCATCAGCCTACATCAGCCACCCTACCACCAACAGTGACGAAGCAGCACCAATACTGGCAAAAACATGATGTTTCTTCAGGAAAAAAAAAAGCACAGACATAATCCTCATCTTCATCATCTCTTCTTAATGATTTTAACATGCTGTTATATGGATGCTCATTGCCCAGTATTCAACTCTTTGCTGAACTGAGCGATTCAGACAATGTGGCAAAATTAATTGATTATAATTCACTACACCATGGTCTTTTCTGCCAATTGCCAGCTGTCACCCAACTTGCAGGACAAAGTGCATAGTGGGGACCAACCCCTGGAGGACTCCACAGCACCTCTAAGACCTGAGGGGAAGCTGCTTTTTGCTAAATATGACAGAAGCCACTGCCACCACAGCCACCACCTGGAGGATCAACCTCCAAATATGTGGGCGCAGGATCATCAGGAGGCAGCAGTGAGTTGGTGAGGGCTAACCTGCTCCCAACAGCACAAAAGCACCACAATGTGTTGCTCTACTTCTGCCTCTGCTCACTTACGTCTCCCCATTACGGGCTGCTTCTGAGATCTGTCAGTGGAACCATGTTTAACCTATCTTGTGTCTGACCTGTCGATGCTTTGCGGAAAATAAGGTAACTGCTCTACATCTTCCCTCAAAACCAACCTTTCATCATGCTGAGTGCTGGATGACTACAGGAAAAAAATCCTCCTTCTGTCAACTTAATCTCATGAGCACTAAGCATAAGGAAGAAAAAAAACCCAGCGTCATTCAAAATACTGCCTCTTTACAAGCATAACAAATCCTCTGTGGAGTAAAATTACCAAATTGGTTGATTCTTTCAGAGGGCCATTATGCATACAGAAATGTAAAAAATGTGTGTGTGTGCTTTTTTCTGCATTCTTTTTTCAAAGCTGCTGATTGTTCATGTGTGTGTAAATAAAGCTTTCACATCCACAATCAACCACCTCCTCTTCCTTCGCTCCCCTCCTGCCTTATTCTTTTCATACTGCTTCAATCCTTTGTTAGTAACAGTAATCACACAATGAGATTTGCCTGAGAAATTTCAGGAGAATCAACATGAAAAAAAAGTTATTTTCTTCACATTTTCATGAAAGCATAACATTTCAGCTCTTTCTCCCTTATGACTGAACAAAAATTCATGCTTCTGAAAAATATACCTTTAAAATTTTGGGGCAAAGGAAACTGAAATGTTTTTCCCCAGCAATGTGAAAATGATAGTGATATTGCAAAGAATAGGCTGTAAAAACTTGTTATCTCAGGAAGATCTGGGTAATGAACAACTGAAATACAGAAAATAGTCAAGGTCAGTTATTTAAAAACACACATATCTGTTTAAACCTCACATGCTTTCTTTTTTCTCAGGAAAGGTGGTTTAAGAATCGAAAGAGCCCCCAGCTCACCCAGTTCTCAGCTGGTGGAGTTCACTGCAGGAATGGCTTGACTCTGCTCTTTCCCCTCATCTGTTCACCTTCTATCTACTAATACTATATTGTATCCACTAATACTACAGAAACTAACTCAGATAATGGTTTACTGGTCTTGATTCAGGTCGCAGAAGAAGGATATACTTCTTTTCACATAAAAAGCAGCTTTTTTCACTTTTGGTGAAGGAAAATGGAAATAGGAAACAGGAAAAGGAAATGGGAAGGGGAGGGGGAAGGGAGAAAGGAAGAACAAATAGAGGAAAGAGAGAGAAAATGAAGAGTTCCTTTTTTTGATTCAGTGACCCTTCAGATTGGCTTTAAAGATGACAGAAGACAAGGCAAAACTACCTTATAAAATGTCTTTTCATCAAGCTTTTGCAATGTCTTTCAAACTCTAAATCATATTGCAGTCCTCATCACCCATAGTAATTTATGTTCTTAAGATCATAAGGTATTTTAAGCCTAGCTTAAGACTCAACAGAGTGCAAGTGCATAATTGTTCTTCAGTTACCCATCAAAGCCGATGTTGAATCAACAATTTTTTAGGCTAACTTGATCTGTTTTCACAGGCTGACTAATAAACCTTGAGTTAAACTGTGGCATGTAATACATTAAGCATCCCGAGACCTAGAAAATTCTCTATGACAAAACTTTTAAATATAATCAATGCACTGGTTAGAAGTAATTCAGCCTGATTTGAACTAAAGACTAAAACCAAGAATAAGATGGCATTTTTAAACAAAAGAAAAATGTGGCATATTTTCTCCCAGATCGTACAAAACTATTTCGATTCATCAATCCTAAGTTCATGAGGAATTCTAGAAACTATGGTTGGGCAAAAATGTAGTAGTAATGTCCACTAGTGAAAGATAATGTGAATTAAAAGAAACAGTTTAAAGTGTTCAGAACCATGATTAGATTACATACCAATTATAACACAAAAAAATCTAGATGTCATTGACCTGGATAACTCATTACTAACAGTTGCACACAACTGAAATACGTTTGTGAAGTTTTCCTGGTAGAATAATGTGTTTGTGGTTATTATTATAACAGCTTGTCATCATTATCTGTTCGGCATTTTTATCTGTGTATTTTCCAAACTGCTTTATAACGTAAAAAATCAAAAATAAACCTTTCCCTTGTAATGCTTTCATAACTACTGCAAGATTTATACATTACCTTAACTTAAAGTGCAACAGATGGATTGCCAGCATGAAACCATGAAATTGTCAGAAAGAAAAGGAGAAAACGCAAAAATTGCAAGAGCTCCTATATATAGTCTGTGTTTGATCTACTATACTACTCTTCTGTCATCCTTGTGAATGCTTATTCTCCTGGAAAAGTATATTCTTATCCTAGCAGGAAAGTATAAGGGCCCGCAGGGCTTCCCAAATTATGTATAAGGGACCTGCAGCAATGCATTGACTGTGATGTGCACTAATTTTTATTGTAGTGCATTAATGTTAACTGAGCTACATCATTATGGCCATAGTAAAAGATAAACAAGGTAATATTTCTGTAGTAATTTTTTTATTTCCTATTTTTTCCACCTTTAGATATGTAGGAAAATGTCTGCATGTGCCATGACATAAATATTTAGCATTTTTCCCAAAGTATATCCAAGGACTTCTGATCAACTTTTGAGACCCAGTTTTATCCTTTTTATACAACTTAGCTAAATCATTTAGTTGACAGTACTTATTCTGTAGAAAACAACATACTGGCTAAAATTTTTTAAAAACCCTTCATGCCTATACTGTTATGAAATAGTACTTATTCTTACCAAGCATCAAAACAGGATACAGACAATACCATTCATTAAGAAAAAGCCCAGACGTACAGGGAGACCATACAAGGCAACAGTGAGTAGTTGAAAGATGAATCGTTAAAAAAAAACAAAACAGGAAAGAGCTGACAGGAATAATTTACAGAAAGAACAGGCTACTTTTTAGAACACTATATTCACAGGTGGAGACAGAATTTATTTTTAATTACTAGAAAGGTAAGGGGATTCTTCTTTTTTAAGAGAATGAATGGTTTGCATGTTTGATACTGATGGCAAAACATGTTTGCGCACAGTAAAAATCTTTTAACCATTTTGGAGGCCTGGTGTCCCCATCAGCAATCCTAGAGGCTTATATATCAGGTTATAAACAGCTTCTTCTCTCCCAGCATTAAACATTTGGATGCTTTACAGGTATAAAAACATATGGTACATATAACAGAAGCTACCCCAAATGAGCAATTTGGGCAAAATCTCCTCCAGGGCTTCTCACACTCCCTGGCCACATTCAGGAGAGAAACTGAGGCAGAGCAGAGGCCTGGGAGACAGAGGGAGGAAAGGTCGGAAGCATGCAGATGCCATGATGGTGTTGAGTGAGAGAAGAACGAGTTGCAAAAAGTCAGGGCTGATGTGCACTGGCAGAGCGTCCTGACTGCGACAGGAGCTGCAGGAGAAAGCCACAAGCCTGCACGGTGCTTTATGAAACAAGCAAATGACAAAATCTCTGTTCCAAAAAGGGCTCGATCTCCTCATTTCCACCAAGCCAGCCAACCCCAACTCCTGGAGCCGTATCAGACACCACTCCTCATCTCACTGCACCACCTCGGTGTGCCGTTTTCCAAGAGGTAATTTGTTTGCCAACTTCTATTTTTGTCAGATCAACCTGTTCCCTGAAGCATAATGAAAACTCCTTGCCAGATCAATTTGTTTCTGAAGTTTCCTGGTTGCCAGCTCCACTCTGAGTTATTTCATTTTGTCTGCATGTCAGAACCATTAGGCTGGCAACTGCTTAAATGTTTCGTTATTGTCACCGGTTGGGCTTGGGGGGAGGGGGTTGCTAAATAATCACAAAGCAAAGCAAAATGTCTGCCCTGCGGAGACGGCACTCCAAGTGATGTGGAAGCAAAAGAAAGTACTAGCAGGAGGTGCTGCCACCGCATAGCAGGAGAGGTGAAGGGGTTTTTGGCTTTCATGTCCAGCTGTACAGGTGGCACAACGCTTCAAGGAAGCAGGACCAAGCTTTTAGCATGGGCCAAAGTGCTGTTCAGCAAGCAGCCCACTTGCAGGACCCTGGGAGACATGGCTGGAAGGTACCAGCTCCCAGTGCGGCTGAAACCTGCTGCTCAGTTGGCGTTGCGATTAGCCGAGTAATCCTACAACATTAATATCCTTGAGTGGATTTCTTTTTTTTTAGTTATTTTTTTGGACACACTGTGTTATTTTGTCCTGTCAGGAAGTGAGCGACAAAGGCCAGTGTCCAGGAAGAGACGAGTCAGGTTTTGTGGGCAGACAAAGGAAGCAGATCTGCAGTCCTGCAAAGAGGAGTGTGAGACTGTCAGCATGTTAGAGAGAGGGACAGGGTTTTCATGAAAGGCGATGCTGAGTCATGAATGACAGCAAGGAGACAAAGGGAGATTGAAGGTGAAACAGAGTATACACAGAGAGGATTACCAGGAAAAACCCTGCGTTTCATATTATCCCTTCCATTCTTTAGGGCTTCACAGGAAATTATGTGCCTCGGTTTTTGAAAACAGTGTGTTGCAGAAGCTTTGCATGCTCTGCTCTTGGTTCATTCTGCATGCTTTGCTGTGAACTAGGACAGTGCTGATTAGAGTTAGACAGCTTATAACCCTATTCAGGATTTTTCCCCTTAGGAGAGAAGAAAAAAAGCTGATGTAATTCCCCAGGGCTCCTTCCTTGGCTTTGCTATTACATAGCTACACAGTCTCCCACAGTAATTGTCTTGAACATCCCAACCCACTCCAGACTGAGGGACCTTCTGGCTGCTTTTCCTTGCCTGTGTTTTCTGCTTTATGTAAGGAACAAAATGGGGAGAGTGAAATCAGAAGAATAAAAAAGGTGATGAAATTTTCAGCTCAGACACAGAAGGTACATTCAGTACTGGATGTCAGAGGGAAATCTGAGAAAGTAGCTTTTGCATTCCAGACTCCGACTTCTCTACTGATGGGGTGAAACTGAAGTGGGAGGCAGCAAATGACAGGCTGCTGATCCTCTGCAGCAGAGACCCTTTCCAAACGGTATCAGCCACGCAGAGATTCCGTTCGGATCCTCTGCCTCCCTTTCCAGCACACCACGCCATCATTAATTGATTCTGAAAACCTGCTTCTTGATCACACCCACAGGCCTCATAAATGCACTATAGTTAAATTCCTCTTGTCCTGAAGGCTGAAGGATCACATATATATCCTAGCCCTTGTCTGAACCCCCCAAAATACAAGTCCAGAAAAATAACAAGTCTGCTTTCAAATAAGCAGGACAAATCAGACATGCTAAAGATTTGTTTTAAAGGAGAAAATGCTGCATTCCCCTAAATCTGTGACCACTCACTTTAAAAACCAACATCTGAGGAATCAAAGGAGATACTCAGATTTGGAAGGCCAGTCATATTTGAATGTAAATAACTGTTTATGTACTTGTGGAGGGAAATCATTTCACAGTATATTACAAAACAGCTTGCTGCCTCCATGTCTCTTATTTCCACCTGAAAAGTAGGTCAACAATCCTTATGGCTTTGAAAAGAAAAGATGAGGAATGCTCATTGAAAACCAGCAGGGTTTAATTTCAGTCCTAAACAGAAATATTAGCTCTACCTTTTTTATGTGAGATTTCAGTACAGGGTTAGAAGTCAGGCACTGCTGCACACTGTGTAGTGTTCACACCAAGAGCCAGTTGCACCCCAACTTTTCAATACTCTGCTTCAGTGTCAATGCACGTGATAAGTTGCAATATACAGCCTGTGGTGAAATAGTATCTAAACCTTTCTCATGTGGAGTAAGGGGGAAAAGGGAGTGATGGGCTAGGACAGCCTTGATACAAGGAGCTGTTTGGGAAAAAGGAAGATCGCAAGGTGACCAAAGAATCTGATGGTTCAGCATATCCCACTGTAACTACCCAGAATGTTACAGAATCAATGGGACCTTAAACTATTTATGGATGCTTACATCAACACAACAAAACCCAAAGGGAAAATAATAATGACATTTCTTACCTTCCCTTGGAATAAAGGTCCACCAAGGGCACTATGGACTTAATGTAACCAAGCCCAGCAAATCTAAAAACCTGTATTTTCCCTGTCATAAAAAACATTTCTCATTTAAAAGGAATGGCAACTGATATATTTTTAAAAGCAGTGATCAGCTACTGGGAAGGCTTCTGTTTTCTGCTATCAGGCAACTTCCAATACCAGCTGTGAAGCTCTTGTCTGTTATGGTGCAGCAAGAAAGTTCTTTACAGAACTGAACATGTTAACACTTACTCCAGTGCACACTTACATACACACGCATACAAACACAATTTGATCTATAACCATGACTGATGCAGTTGTGTATTTTTCTTTTTAGTTTTTCTGATAGCCTACTGAGAGTACTTTATTTTACTTAAGCAGGGAGAGAATGCCTAGGACTCTGTGGTTCTGGCCTCCCTACATCATTCCATTACACAGTAACTGCTCAGAAAAAATCCTGGGCAAAAACTGAACCGTATTGATATTCTAGCTTAGATAAACAAGACAGCATATGCATTAGTGAGGCAAACTGAGTAATAAAATCCCGAACAATGCAGGATAGAATAATTGTATTTTGTTTAGCTATACAATGAATTTTCAATAGCCCTTTAAAAAAAGTATTTTATGACTTTGGTTGAGATTGCAGGCATTAGTGGTGTTTGTAATGTGTCCAGTGATTCTGGTGGATCCTTGTCAAATTGCAGCAGGCTTTCCATTTGGATTTTCTCCATCATTAGGTCTTATTTTCCTGTCAGTTTGCCCATTTTGTCATGAGTTTCTTTCAGACAACAGACTGGGCAACATACCTCCAGCAGCAAAAGAAATCAAACAGTCTATAAAAATAAAAATATGTTTTAATAATTATTTCCACAAAAGACAGTTTATCAGAATGTATAATATGAATGCTAGACTCATGACAGCCATTTCAGTTTTCTCAAGTACACAAAAAAGCTTTGCTTTTCCTCACTTTCTTCTTAAAAAGAGTTGATACACTACAATCATATTTAGGACTCTTGAAATGTGTTAAAACAGCCCAACAAAAGCTAACTTGCCAAATTCAGCAGTGATGTGAGGTGGGGTTTAAGCTGCATAGCAAGTTTCAATTAGTAAGAAAAGGGGTAGATGTTAACATTTTTTCACTGGTGCCACTCTTAACCCTCAAAGCTAATTCCAAAAGCTTTTAAATCACACTGATAACTTCTCATGGGCTGAACTGATCCTATGTGAATTAAAGACATGAGTATTGTTTTAAGTAAACATCAGTTTACACCAAGCCTGAACTTTACAGTCTCCTTTACTTGCTTTTGCTGAAATACTGCTCTCACCATTCCAGGATCAGAGTCACTTCTTGTATTAATCAGTGCAATTTTCTGAGATTACTGGAATGGCATTAGATTAGGTCAGCAGAGAAATTGGCCCTCTGCGTGTATCCTAATTTTACATCCCCATGAAATACCACATCACTCACATCAGTCTGACTTTTACCCTTGGAACGCGTTTCACAGCGCACTCTTGCAGTGCCGATTCATACCCTCATTGACTTCACTGTATAATCTGTCACAGGGTCCCTGGAGAGACCTCCTTGAATCTGTTCCACTCCAGGCAGCATTTGATAGTCTTTGGCTTTTTTTTTTTTTTCCTTTTAGTATAGTTAATATTTAGGAAAAATTTCAGGAAAGACAAGAGGAATCACATTGGTATCACAAAGAAATTATATCCCTTTTTTTGTTGTTTTGACTGAGGTTGGAGAGGGCACTGCAGCTGTATCACTCCCAGGAGGTGCTGTGATGATGGGCAGCTCAGCACACTGTTTCTTCTGCCAGCTCCTCCTGGGCTGACTTGGAAGATCATGGTGCGGAGAAGCTGGAGTGGTGTTCACAGATTTTGGTACTGCACAGGGCAACAGGCATTAGGAGGGTGAGATTGCTGTTTCACAGCTATGTGTCAGAGGAGTCACCTCAGGAAGAGGGGCTACAGTCCTTACCGTGACCTGGTAAGGGAAGGATGGGACCTCAGCTGGTGCAAACGCTTTTGAACTCCCACTGCCTAAAATCCCCAAATAATTCAGGTGAAGCTGTCCTGTGAGGGATTTTCCTGGTTCTCAGCACGTGAAACGGGGCATTCACAGGCTGCAGCCCATGCCTTAAATCAAGGTTTCTAGAGCACCCTGCCTTTTCCCAACCTCATTATTCTGCTTGAAAATTTAGAAGGAAATACTCTTAAGTAGCATTTTGTGAACGTAAATGTAACCTATTGAACGTATAGATTTCTTGGCTTCAAAACACGTACTTCAGGCCATTTTTGCAGCACCCACAGCGTAAGCCATAGGTTACTGGGACACAGAAAGAGCTGCTGGTTACAGAAACGCGTTTCTTCTGTTGCGGTTTGGTTTTGAACCAAAGTGAGATTGGCAGTAGCACTCCCGCACGCTAACTACCCCTCAGCTCGAACTGCCTGAACATTTAACAGGAAAACCTGAATACAGGCTTGACCCATGACAGGCAGGCCCACGCCACAGCGAGAGAAGAGGCACAGGCTGTGAGGGAGCCCCAGGGTGCCCGCTGAACCCGGCCTCACATGGGCAGAGGGGATTATAGGCCACCCCCTCGTCCCTCTTCTCCCTTTATTTTTGTAAAACCTTCCCCGCCGCACACAAACCCGCCTTACAGCGGAGCGAGGTGCGGCAGGTTACGGGGAAATCCTGTGTCTGGGCGGGCAGGGAAGATGGCGGCCACCTCCCCCCGAGGGACCTCGGCGCCTCCGGGCTCCTCTTTTTCAAGGTTGTTTTTTAATTTCGCCACCGCCCGGCAGGGCAGGGGTGGCCCGTCCCCGGCTTCCCGACAACGCGTTTTACCATCGCCCGCCCCGGCCGCAAAGGGGAACTGTAAATTCATGCAGTCTGGTTGGAAAAAAAA
>VYZV01044769.1:19907-59850 GCA_013401275.1 Pandion haliaetus | reverse complement strand
GGGGGAGGGGCGGCGGAGCTAACCTGCTCTTTGTGGCGAGGTCAGCGCGGGCTCCTGCCGCGGACGGGCAGCTACCGACAACCCTCGAAGAGAGGGGCACTGCCGGCCCGGCCCGGCCCGGGCCTTCCACCGGCGAGGAAAACGCGCCCGGGGGCTGTGGTGTGGGCAGCCGGGCTGGCGAGCGGAGGGCCGCGGCTTATGGGTGCTGCCCCGGCGGCCGGGCAGGGGCAGGGCCGAGCGTGTCCCTCACACTGCTCGGGGAGCTGCCCGTCCCCGGAGGGAGAGCCAGCCCCAACAGGCACGACACCAGCAAATAGCCCTGGCGGCCTTTGGGCCCCTTCAGTGCTTGGGAGCCCCCCTCAGCCACATGAGCTACTGTCTGGTGCCTGTTTTGTCCACCGGCGCCGGGGAAGGTGTGTGCCAGTCCCCCCGTCCTTGGGCAGGCACAGCGGGTTCGGCCTCGCCAGTACCAGAGGTTGGTATGAGGGGTTGCCATCACGGCTGCTCCAGCAGCAAGCCCTTGGGGTTCGCCTCTCGCCCCTGTGGGGATTGCCCCCTTTTCAGAGCAGCTTTCCTCTTCCTCCTCCACCTCTGGGGTTTTGCGGCCCCACGGAGAGCTGAAACAGAGGGTGCTTCAGAATGTAAACAGAGCGCAGGGGTTTTTTCTGGCTTCCCTAAGGGAATGCAAATGGGATGAAATCCCCTCGCAGGCGCTTTCCCTCGCCCCTGCCTCCTGGAGAGCTGCGCGGAGTCAGATGTAATCGCTTGAAGCATTGGTAAGATTTGACCCGCTGAAACTAGTGGAGAAAAAATACTACTATATCAGCATCGATACACAAAGTGCCCTAATCCCCATTACTTTCTTTGCCTGGAGGAAAACGTTCTTCGATTTTTCTCTCCTTTCCAGGCTTAATGATCAATTAAATAAATACCAGCTCCAAGTCACCTTTCCTACGCTTCTTTTCCCTTCCCTCCCCCAGCCCTCGCACTGCAGACATCTGTTTCTGGCTGCCTGGGTTAAGCTCTTCCCTTAGAGTCTCGGTGTACTCAGGGGCCGGGACAGGGAGGGCCTGTGGGAGGGGAGCCTGGTTCTTGTCCTTTGACCTCTGTTGGGATAAGAAAAGCAGGTTAAAAGGTCGAGGAAAACAATTGCAAGGCTCCTTTTGCTTGAATAGCGTGCCAAATAAACTTATCCCGGGGATTTGGAATGATCCTTTTATGGGAATTTCTACCTCCCTCGGGATTGTGCGGGCTGACTTTATGGGAGCTGAGGGCTTGCTCAAGTATTTTGGGGGGAGGAGGTGGCAATGCTTGATCTCTTCTCAGCACCCTTGTTTGAGGACACAAATACAAGGGAGGAGGAGGCAGAGGGCTCTGCAGCCTAGTTTGACTCTTGTGAGCTTCCCTGAAATTTTTCAGTTAATACATTGACTTCTTCATTTTTTAGTAATTTCTAATCTATAACGTTGGTTTTTAAAGTCAAGGAGAAAGAATATGAGTCTGGCTTGCTTTTACACAAAGTGCACCACTGTGACTCCACTTACTAATGAAGTTGCTGTATATGAGAGCAAATGTTTCCCTAACTTTGTATAAAAGAATATTTTATTATTGATAGTTCCCTGGTAGTCATAGGTGCTAGAACTTTCTTTGAAAGGCTTCCCTAGAAGTACATTTTGTTGTTCCTACACTGCTCAAATTTCAGCAGTGTAAACTGGCAAGCCAGCACCTTCGTAGAGGAATGAGTCTCTTGGAATAAACTCTTTCACACAGCTGAAAATTCTTCAGAGCTTTTTAAAGGGAAAAAAAAAAAAGATTTTTAAAACAATCTGCAAAACACTTCATGTTTAATTTTTTAGAGTTTTAAAACAAGGGGCATTTTTCAAAAATCTTCAGTTTCTGAGGGCAGAAAATCATCTTTTTTTTACAATCAGTTTTTAATCTAACTCTTTATTCTTTTGCCCTTGTTGGTAAGAAATTCTGGATAAACCCCCAAACGCTTGCAAAACTGCACCATGGTCAGGCGGTTCCAGCAGGCACTGGCCTCCGGTATCGGCCTTTCCCACTGGGGATGCTGGGCAGCTGCACTGGCCAGGACAATGCAGGGAGTGCTGGTGAAAGGGAAACCCCCAGAGCACAGGAGTCTCTTGCTACTTTGCCGTCTCCTGTGCACTTGGGGCAGGGCCTGATCTACCAGTTGTACTGGTTACCATGATGGAAAAAAACCCAACCTGTGTGGGCAAGAGACTTTGTGTAGGCATAGTTATAGCCCCTAGTCAAAATAGGCTAGCGTACACCAGTCTGGTACACCGTTGTAATACACACATACTGGGACCAATGATTTCCACCATTTGCATGCATAAGAATTCATACGGGTGTTGTGAGCACAGTTCTGAAGTGCTGGTAGCCCCAACAAAAAAAGTCCTTTTGATGTACGGAATTGGTTGGAAGCATTGGATGAGGGAAGAGCTGCAAAAACTGATATATCAAGTAAGCAGAAACTGTGCTTAGTTAATTAAAAAGTTGATAAAATCAATTATCTTATTGGATAACAGTGAAAATGAAATAGAAAATGTTTTATTGCGTTAAGAGCACTGAAGACACCTCTAATGCCTGAGTGTAGATGCAACGCATAGAGATCACGTAAATTGTAATACATACATTTGTATTTTTACTCAATTTTCCCCTTAAGAAGCAAGTAGTTTGTGTACATGTACTGGGAGATCCTGAAATAAGAGCGGCCAGTATTCTGAAACACTTTCTTGAAGTATGGATACACAAATTGCTGGTTCTCTGTTGTTTGTTGTTACAACTTATCTGTGTTAGAAAGTATCGCTACACTCAAGCCTAAAAGCCTGTTGTAAATAAAACTTCCAGGATATCCAGAGAAGTATGTTAACGTCAGGACTGTTCTGATGACTTTTGCAGATCCGGTGACTAGCCATTACATTCCTGAAGGCAACTACAAAAGATTGGGTAGGCTTATCTTAAACTAGGGAGGTCCAAGTAGGTCTTTTCACTTCACCTCATAGCCTGGCCCATCATCTCCCATTTCTATATAAAAGGTAAGTCCACGCACCGGGAGTCCTCTGGGGAAGTCACACACTGCTGACCGCAGCAGCAACGAGAGGGCTGTAGGGTACCCCAGAGTCCCTGCAGAGACACCAAGCCCCTTGGGGATATTCCAAAGGCTGGGAGTAAAACTGGGACTTGCAGGTCGGTGGACCCCACCTGCTTAGGTGCAGATTTGAGGCAGTTTCCATGAGGAGGTGGTCATCAAGCTTCATTGCTGGCCTTATTTGCAGTCTAGGATGTGCATGCATACAGGCTGTTGTTTTATCGTTCTTGTTCCTGAGGATAAAAAGAGGTTCTTTGTCGTCCTTAGAGGGAAAATAATATAATAATTTTAACAGAAAAGGCAGTCATCTCTTTTTGGAGGGGGCAATGAAAATATTGCCCTTCTGTGTGAAATTGCAAAACAGAATAGATCTGCTCAGCACAGGAAGGGCCCATCTACCACAATTGCATGTCGTTGCTCTTCACCCAGGGCTAGGAGAAAAATAGTCTCCTCTCCTTGCTGTTGCTATGGGAACTTTTTCGGAGTTTTTGCAACTCTTCTTTCAGGGCTGTTGGAACAATGAAGAATACTGAGGAAAGATTATCAGCCGTTCTCCAAAGCATTTTGATAAATACCAAGTTTTAGTTGAAACTGCACCACCATCAGCTTTTGCCAGCTCCTGTCTAATTACTGTTGCAGCAAATACAGCAGCTCTCCAAGAATGCTGCTGAAGCTCCCCACAGCTCTGTTGCTTATCCATTTGGGTCACCTACCAAGTTACATTCTGCCTTGTGGTAAAGCAAATTCCATGTGTGTTTCCTCATGATGATGCAATTAATTTATTTACTCAAGCAATTCGCTGAAACATTAGAATAGAAAGGCATATGGTGTGGACTACTTGCACAAGTCAGAGTCAATTTGTTACTTTCAGCCCTGGTAACTTACTGTATTTGATGCCTCTCCATTGATTCCCTTTTGTGCCCAACTCTGATCTTTAATGCATTAACCTTAAGAAACTTGGACATTAAGCATATGCATGTATTCTATAATGGCGCAGTTGAATTCTTGATGCAGTTATTCCTTCACTTAACTCTTTATACTAGGTAGGCCACATTTTTAACAGCCTACATCCAGGGAGCTACTGCAGCATGAAAGTCATGACACCCCTGTGGACAGAAGTTGCTTATTTTCCAAATATGAATCAGTCACAGGTTTAAATCAGGGCATTTTTTTGTTTTCCCTCAAGGGGATATTGAAATTTTAAAAAATTCTTTTTCCAGGATCCACCCTATATGACACGTCTGTGACAATTTTGTAACTGTTTCTTCTTAAGATTAGAATTAGTAATGTAGCTCTGATTTTGTGCAACATCATGAACATGCCAAGTGACATCGTCGCAGTATTGACTGGTTGCACTAAAACAGAATAAATTTTCACTATTAGATTTGGGGAGTAGGAAAGAGGAAGGGAGTTTTTTGGGTTTAATTTTAAGCTCTCCTTAAGAATGCTTTCTTCTCTTAGAAAATGGAGAAAAAAGGACTAATACATGATAAAGATGGTAAAAGAAAACCTAAAGAGAGAAGTTTTGAATGTGAAATCACGTTGTTGCTAACCACAGTTTCAGAGGTGCGGGTGTGAAAAAAGAATTCATGTTATCAGAATCAAAATGTGTGTGATTCTTCTTTAAAAAATGAGTAAAAATGGAAAGCTCTGTATTAGTACCATTTCTGTGAGATTGAGCTTAACTGTAAATGTGGTTTTATGCTGGTGAGTATTTGAGAAAACTCTGTTACCTGCTGCTGGGCTACAGTCTCCTAGGCTTGTATGAAGGGCTGCTCTGAAGATTAGAAGATTTTATCCCTCAGCTGCAGTTTGCATGGGTGCACACACCGTGCTATTCTTTGGCTTTCTGCCATTCTTAAATTCAGGCAGGGAGTGAAAAACATGAGACTCTTCCCCCCGTTGTTTCAGAGGAAAGGAGCCCTTACCCTCACCGCATCTGTCTGCTCTGGTGTGGAGAGCTGAACGCCTGCTTGTGTCGCAGTGGCATAATCCTGCTCAGAGGGAAATTAAAGCTGAAGTTCATGAGGAGATCTAGAGATGAATGGATCAAGGGCTGCTGTTGTGTGGAGAGCAAGGCCGGATAGCATTCTGCTTCAGAGAGCTCCCACAATCTGGGAAACAGTATGTCTATTGCCACAACTGTTCAAGGTGGCCAAGTTACTCCCCTGCCACCCCATACAGCTGATGCACATTTCAATCAAGCCCTTCTAACAGCGTACAGTAACATAATCAAGGATTTCACTCAGTGCTCCTGCTTCTCGTGAGTCCTCGTCTCTGGCACCCCCCAGCTGTTTTCCCACATGGAGTGGTGTGCTGAGTGGTAACAACACACACTCGTAATTATACATGGGGATGGGATGAGGTGAGCAGTCTGGTTGCACTCGGTTTGGGAGAGGAAGGCTTGGTGGGAAAGTCAAAATCCTAATAGTGCCCATTCCCACCAAAACAAATAAAAGGTTATATGGTTGTAAACCTGCCCACATCTCTGCTAGCATGCCTCCTTTGACACCCCACCTCTCCTCCCTTCCACTGGGACACCAGATGTCTCGAGTAACTGGGAAGCAGCTGGCTTTGCCCAAGAGTTGCATCTGTGCTGGACCACCACATGGCCGAAGAGAGGAGAAAGCAGAGGCTGCTTGGCACCCTGAGGGGACGGGATCAGGTCAGAACTAGCTTAGAGAGGCAGAGCAAAGAGAAAATGAAACTTGATTCACAGCTTCAGCTCAGCTGCACACATCTTGTGCTGTCAAAGATGAACAACTCTCTACTGGTCTGGAGTCTCGGCCCAACGGGCTCTGCTCACAGGATTTAGCTGAAACAGAGTTAAATGCGTCTGCTGGAGGGGCAGAGAGGGAATGACCCATGAGGCCAAGTTCTGAAAAAAACCCGCTCTTGTATCAGCACGGTTGCTGCTGCATGGTCACACAGCAAAGGAATATTTTCCATCCTAAAGTTTTTATTGTAAAGATGATAGAGATATTTTCCAGGATCAAGGAGCAGGAGTGGTAGGAGTGATTTCAGGGTGGTGTTTTCAGAAGTGTGCCTTCAGCTAACCTCACCAGCAAAAGTCCCATCCACTGCAGCAGAAAGTCAATTACACCAGTGCCGAGTGCGTTTGAAAATCCCACTTAGGCTGGCATTTAGTTTCTATCAGTGTTGATAGCAGCTGCTTGCATATTTGTTTTTTATTGCAAAATCATCCTTTGGTCTCTTTGCATACTGCTTTTTTTACCAGCAGTCAGAGCTCCCTACCCCATCTAATGCCGTTCCTCACTCTTTCTAACTTTCATAGCAATGGATTCTACTTATACAAGCTCAGCACATTTTTCAGAGTTTGTCTATATTTATTGTTACTGGATCTTTTTCATCTCTGTTAAAAAGAAATTCTGAAATATATTCAAAATTCAACTGGAAAACTTGTTGGGAAGTGTAGGCACACTCTGAGAATGGCATTTAAAAATGCAGTAACTTACAAAAATGTTTCTGTAAATTCTGGGAAAATGAAAAAATACAGATTTTCCATGAATTTCACATTAGCCATGTGATCCCCAGTTGTTGAACACATACCTAACATCCCTACAGGCAATTATTTTTCATACTGTACCTCTGTTTCCATCAGTAGTGGACAACAGATTCAAAGTTCACATTTTTTTCCAAGCTGGAGGAACTTCTTGCTTTAAGGCTCTGGAGTCCCAGAATAGCTCAAATTACTTGCATTTCTTTTGCTGTTCTCTGTTAGTACTTTGAGTCAGCAAAACAGGAAATGTCAAGGGATTGTTGAGGTATGCTCCAGGTATTATAAATGGGTAGAAACAAATTCTCATCTGTTCTGTGTATTAAGAAATCTCTGCTGGATTCAGGATACACTGCTAAAACTGAAGGACATTTCAGGTATTCTCCAGATAAAACAGAGATTATGGTTCAGAGAGCAAACTAATTCAAGGGCAGACAGATGTGTTCTGAAAGTAAAATACACAGAGGAAAATCTTCCCTCAACTACCAGACTGTGCATTAGGCTAGACTTAGGTTTGCAAAGAGCAGTTTTTTATGATAATCTAAAGGCACAAGAGATCACCAGGCAAAGCAACTTTTCCAGGTGAATCTGTACTTGGGGGTTACAAGATACTGTAAATCTCTCAGAAAAGAGTTTAATTTGTAGTTTTGGCTCAGATTCCCTCTTACAGTTAATCTCAAAATTAGCATGAAGTCTGTCTACCAGAGGCAAATAAAGCAGACTTACACTGGACTGGGATCATAATTTGGCTTGTGGTCTCCTATTTAGACTAGCTTTGAGGTTTGCTTTGAATAAGAAGAACTGAGAAATTATTAAGGAGAACAAAAACATGATCAACAACAACAATAACCTTAATAAAAATTACTGTGTTTTCAGGAAATGGAGAAGTTTACAAGGACCACAGTCATGGAGTTCAATTGATGAAGTTATATATCTACATGTGAATAAGATTTTACAGAAGAATAAATAGTATCCACACTGCTCTATCAGTCATCTGGGCTATGGATCAGGTATCCATAGTCAGTACCTGATACCATTTCTTAAGCAGTTTTGTATTTGAGGAAATAGCAGTATTTCAGCTAGGCCAAAGGCAAATCTCTAAAGATCTGAACTTCTAGTGGGTATTAAAAATGCGTAAAAACAAAAGTTTGTTTTAATGTTTTCATTTACAACTAAACATTTACTTAACATTTGCTCATCGCTTCAAGTGCAGATGAAGATCTACCTTTGTTAAAAAACTTTGATTTCTGT
This sequence comes from Pandion haliaetus, assembly GCA_013401275.1. Lineage (NCBI taxonomy): Eukaryota > Metazoa > Chordata > Aves > Accipitriformes > Pandionidae > Pandion > Pandion haliaetus. The sequence continues at coordinate 51,967 of VYZV01044769.1, read as the reverse complement.
TACATGAATTTGGTACTATCATCACTTTTGGCCTGGTCAGCAATCACTGCAAGAGAGGTCTTCTCTTTTCCAGATGTTCTCTTGCAGCCATAAAATTGATCACTGATAGTTCTGAAGTTGCTATACACAAATTACCCTATTTCTTTTTCCCCCTTCTGTTTAGGAGCCTCCAGAAACAGATGGCAACACTAAGAACTGAGGACAAGGTAGCCAGTCCTGCACTACAGAATAGCAGTTCTCTATTCCCTTTGCCGTCTGATTAGGTCATCATCCTCAGTGTGCAAAGGTAAAGTGTCTACAGGTTAGTTAAGATGCTTCCCTGCATTCACAGAAGTCAGGTTCAAGGAATTCCTCTGCCACTCATTGCCTGTGAGACCTGTAAAGGATTTTAGCTCAGCTTCCAGACTCATTAGGCATCTACATTTCTTTCAGGGCATGTGTTAAAATAGAAGAACGGAATAGAAATTCATTCCCAAAGAGACATTCAGACACCAAAGCACAGGCTGTGAATGCTAGTGCTACAACTGGCACCTAACTCAGACCTATACAGAGATGCCTAAACTTGGAGAGAGGCAGGTCTTCAGTGTGTCCTGTTGGACAGTTTAAGCATCCCCGCACCTACCATGTTGTCTGGTTGACTCGCTCCCAGGCCCTTAGCCATTCAGAAGTACTGTGAAACTTTGACATAAAATTTTGGCTTTATATTCTAAGAGTCACCTGAGAGTCATCATGATTAAGCCCCTTTGAGAACTGAGTTGAAGCATCTCTAGGATGCATCTAAACTCTAGAGCAGATGCATGCCATATGATATGACCCAGAGTCATGCCCTGCAAAGCTTCCAGACCAGTGGCTCTATTAAGAGCACTCCATGGCTGTCTCCCCAGCCAAGCACTTAAGGTGTTTTCCAATTAGATACCTGATTGCAGGAAAGGAGAATAATGTGCATTCAGGTCTTGTGGCAATATGCTTTTGGGAGGCATCTGAATGTGAAAACTGAGAAGATATTCTAGGTATTTAGATATGCATCCTATCTCTAGTCTCTATTGCTGAAATGAAAAAAAAGAGCAACTTTCAGTATATGCAAACAGAAATTTATCATACTTGTCACATGAGGATAATTCCAATGAATACTGCAAGGAATTCAGGTGCTATGAACTTGACCTCTATGACTTAGCCTTGAGTGTCATATCAAGCTTTGACAGCTTAAATGTGAAATGGATGGCCTTTTGTCCTGCTTTTTTCCAACCTGCCTGATCTAAGATAAAGCTAGCACAGAGCCCTGGAGACAGCCATATGCAAAGGCAAAGGAAAGACCTATGAATCCAGATGTTTCTTTCAGATCTCATATCTAGTTACTTGGGAGTTACTCTAGCTGGTAAGTTAAATTTGTTTCTACTATCCATGTGTAATATTCAGCACAGGAGTGGGAGGGACATCCTCACATTGGTGGGATTATGTCTTTGTTCATCATTGTGTGTTTTGATTCAGATTTATTATCAAGATATTGTCCACTCAAGGGTCAGGAAGGTCTGCACCCCAGTTTAGGCCCATGGGATCCCACTTGTAGTGTCAGCTGTGGCTTGGCCCCAAAGGCCAAGTCAGTCTGTAAAGATAGACCTATACTGCACCACAGGTACTTTCTACTGTGTATCCGCGGTCCCAGATCATGCCTTCTGGAGAACCTGCTGGAGCACGCACAAATGATTTTAAACACAGAACGGGAGAACTGGGAAGGAGAATGGGATGGTGAGCGTGCTGGTCTCTCCCAGTATGCACACAAGATGCAGCTGGAGGATGCTCACATACCTGAGCATTTGGGATGTTTTTATGAGTTCCATAGTTCAGTTGTAGCCTAAATGTCTCAACATAGGAGGGTTTCTTGTCAAGGCCTTCAGCCTGATATTCTTTGTCCTTCTCCTGTATGTTAAGTTATCTTATCCGAAGTAATAAAGGCCAGGAAAAATCTGCAAAGGGACATATGTGAGGCAATGAAGAACCACACATCACTAGAAGTGGTCATTGTCTCAGTCTTACCTTTGGTGGCCCTCTTGTCTCCTGTTTCTGTTCTTGTAGGAGGGAGTTGCTCTCTGCCATTGTCTCTGTCCTCCTGCATGAACATCTAGCACAGACATGTCTGCCCCTGCATGATAATACCATTGTGAATCTACCTGGAGTTCTCCAGCCTAAGTGTGGAATTGAGGGTTCCTAGCACAGGCATAGAGAAATACAACTGAAGTGATGAAATTCACTCACCTACGGCAATTTAGCCCAAAATGACAATTTTAAAAGTGTTTATTTGAAAGGCTGTCACTTGAAGACCTAGTAGTGAAAAGTTCACTTGCTTCTTCAAAAATATGTGTGTTTTCAGCAGTTTTGTTCAAGCAGCTCAGATCAATCAGATTGTCTTTACTCCACCTCAACGCCACAGGTAGATTACAACATTTCTTTAGGAAAGGAAGGGCAGTCGTTCCCCAAAACATCTACCTTAATTAGATGGTTTCTGATCTGCAACAGTACGGCTTAGAGTTCAGTGGTTGCATAAACTCCCCAGTGAGAAATCTGAACAAGATTTAATTAGCCTGGTTCTGCTGTGTGATACTCCAAACACCCTGTTTACCCAATTAAGACAAAGGTTGCATGATCTTACAGTTAGTGTCTCTATATACGGAGCCTTGCAACTGGAAACTGGAAATGTAAACCATCTCTCTTTATAACTCTTAATTGTGCTATGTCTAAATAACACAAAGCAGATACAGAATAAGAGAGTAAGGAATCCTTTTCAAAACACCTGGTAAAAACATCTCCATAGTGCAAAGGAGGCTCAGTTAGCAATAGGATTCAGGTCCATGGCATGTTCTGTTGCAATAAAATAAGACAAAGGACATTTCAGATGACAGTTTAGATCTCTAATAATATGGCCAAGAAATGGATCTTCAAAATACACTCTACCACGATGAACACGAGAACTACTGTATGTGAAATGTACCTGAGATGCACATCATACTACGAGACAGAAAGGCAGGAAGGAAGGAACCGCTTAGTGTTCATGTAACTCTTCTCTTCTTGTTCCCATAAAATGTTTTTGTCCTGAATTGAATAAGAACATAGAGAATATTCAAATAACATGATGCATCTTTTGCAAAAACTTTCATTTTATTGATGGTGAAATAATTGTCTAACTTATCCACAACATAGTCTTGAAAATGTCTCTTTTACCCTGGAGATCTTCCTATCCAGAAGGGAGACTGCAGAATGTTGCACTGCTTCAAGGAGCACTGCAAACTGCAGACCTGCTCTTCTGACTCTGGTAGAGTCTACTGCAGTTTACTTTCCTTTTGCCAAGGGAGGGTTTTGGCTTCAGCCTCCATTTTGATATTATTATTCCAACTGTGAGCTCCCGATACCTTCACAAAAATCTAATAGCAATCTTCTCTAACTGTTATTTCAAAGTATGAGATCTTTAAGGCCTATTTCAGTGTCTATGAGTAACGTACAGTCTTCATTTTCTTACACTGCTCTGAAATTAAGTTGAAACTGGAAAACTTGGGGAAAAAATAGGAAAATTTGGGTCCTTTTGATTTTCCAATGAGAAATCAAATTTAAAAAATCACCAAAATGTAAAATTCCACTTTACATTGAAAAGCTATTTCCAAGCATCTCCAATAGTGACATACACACCATAAATTGACAATGTGAGCTTTTTGTCACATCACAAAGAATCATGCTGCATCAACATTTTTGTGGAAAATCTCAAAGGAAAATCCTGGTCCATTCAATAAAATCCAAGAGATTTTCTCCTTGCATATTTAAAAGAGAAATATGTAGGATTTTTGCAAAACGATATTACAACTAAAGAGTATTTCAATAACTGTATATTTTACTTTTTACTTATTTACCCCAGATGATTTCTATGATATTAATCTTCACTTTCCAAGAGTGTAGGTGTGCATTGTTCGTTGTGTTTCTTCCTAGAAGTTACTCTTTTCTAGTGATGGGGAACAGGTAGGTTCGTGTGTGTGTGTGCATGTGTGTGTAGGTGTGAACCATAGAGACATGCACTGCCCGGTCACACTACTTGAAGTCATTTGTAGTAGGTGGCAAGACAGCTAAAACTTAGGTGTTGCTATGGCCATAAGCAACGCACATGTATTGCTGTAGTCCCTCCTGCGTTATGCAAGGAGGGTTTGATCATACTGATGTCTCTAGAATTACTCTTATATGAAGCCAGCAACAGTCTGGCAGCATTGAAAAGGTTGGGATAAACAGCTGAGGTGGGGAGGGGGCTCATTGTCACCAGCATTTGTAGTTGCAAAAATTGTTTGGCTGATGGTTACATGTTGGTGAGAGACACTTAAAACTGTCCCTACTAGGTGGGTGGTAACACTAGTGATGTGTATAAGGATTGATGACTAACACTAGTGATGTGTATAAGGATTGATGACTAACACTAGGAGGATGCAGTAATACCTAATTTTCAGCAAGTCCTTGAAGTGAAGAAGAGCTAACCAGGTTATAAAATCTTGTCCCTCCTAAGAATCCAAATGTAAGTACTTTTCAAAGATCTCATTATGCCTTGCTTTCTGTAATTGCATATCTAGCACTTATTGTCTAGTATATAAGGAAAAAATATATTAAAAAGATGATTGAAAGATAACCATTAATGTTAGAGGTAAAGCAATCAGCAGATCTCAGATAGTAGGAGGCAAACCAAAATCACAATGGCAATAACTTTTACAACCTCAAGCAAAAACCTATCCAAAGAACTTGTAGGGGCCGATAGCAACTACTCAGCTGTTTGGAGGTAAATTTGCTGTTAAGCAACTGGTTTCCCTTTTCGACATCTCAGTCTGATAGTTAGGCAAAGCTAGCAGTTAAAAACTCCAGGCTCAGCTGCTGTCTAAATCGCCCTGACACATATGGCTACATCCATACTAATAGCTTCAAATCTGCCAGGGAAAGTTCCCAGGCACTGGAACTCAAATCTTCTGTTCTTCTACACAGAGTGGTCTTTGGGTTTGGTCTGGATCCGCCATCACCATCCTAAACATTTCCCTAGCTTAGTTCAGGACTTTGCACAAACCAGAGACTGTCTCCACGTGACAGCATTGGTGTGGATACTCTCCTTGGAGGCTGAAAGAGCTTAATAGTATGGATTTGGGTATGGCTGCAGTGTTCAGGAAATGTTTGACTTCCTTTTATAGACATGGCCTAGGTATATGGGAGGGAAAGGCCAATGGAAATATCCCATCGGTTTCTGCTTTGAGGCATGCATAAATTTGCACCCAGTTCCTGGCCATGTTCAGAAACTGGTGGATTGATCTGGTGAAGAGAAGCATCCCCCAATCCTAGATCAAATATTTTCCAAGGAAGGGAAGAGACTTGAATATTTGTGCCCTGGTTAATGCAAGTTGCTCGTTCCAAAGGTTCCGGCTATCTCAAAGAACTGACTTTTAGTTGAAGGGACATTGGGCCTCAGACTAGCTGGCTTATCACAGCACAAAGCATGGAAGTGAAAAATAAGACCTCAATATATGTTTTCAATTAAATTTCACTTCCAAACTCAAAATTGATATTAAAACCTTTTGATATTTGAAAATAATTTTTGCTATGTTACTATCTTGGTATGTATAGTCAAGGCAAAGGAAAGATGTCTTTCACACAGCTTAGAGGATCCATGCACAGAGAGCATTTCTTTTCTTTAAAAAAAAGTGGGCTTTTGCCTGCATTTTCATTTTTGAGACCACATTAGTTACAAAAATAAATTGTCTTCCCTTAAAAAATGTTGAGTGCTCTTGAATCCTACTGCAGTCATGTTCCCACATATTAAAAATGCTAGGCTGGAAGAATTTCTAAGCACTGTTTAGTAGACAAAAGCCTAAAGGTTTTGTTTACAGACTCTTTCACAGAAGAATAATCAAACTCTGTAGAGAGCTCCTACTCCACTTACTTGCTAGCCTTATTTTGACAGCCTTTGCTAGTCTGCCCTACTTTGAAAAGGGTGGGTTGATGTGGAAGCCAAAAAAGTTAAATCATATTTACTGTCAAAAAAATATGTGTGTTTTAAGCTTTCATCTGCCACTAGCAAGTAATCAAAGATGGCAGTGGTAGCAGCCCTTGCAGTTAACCCAGTGCATGTTCATTAAATGGCAGGGGGTACCCAGAGTGTTTATTTCAGTAAAAACAATTAAGCATATATATATATTTTTTCAGTGTTAATGATTCCCTGTTGACAGAGCTGAAAAGGGAGTGCTTCTTGAGTTTCCAAGAGTGATTATTAAAGAGAAATGACTGTCAGTCTTCTAATTTGGGTGAATGCCAAGCAGACCAAAGGTGACAAAACAGGGGGGGGAAGAAAAGAAAGAGTATTCAAGGCTCATTATCAACACAGTCTGTCTTTTTTATTTTTTTACATTGTCACAAATGAGCTTCACAGCTTTCCCTTCATTATCAAACCACCGGCCGTAATACAGTCCATTTTCCATTACATCACGATGTTGTTCCATGTACGCCTGAGATGATTTCTGCTTCCTAATTTCTTTCTTGGAATCATTCATCATTTTCTTTACAAAATATTACCTCTCGTACTGCTGTTTCTCAGGCTTGTCCCCCATCTGTGGAGGATTTTTCTTGCACTCCAGTGAGCTGTTTCAGAAAAAAAAAGAAGGGAATTTTCAAGCTCTTCAAGGCTGTGGAGAAAAAAAAACCTGTCATGGTGCCAGCACACCATAGTCACTGGAAACTGTGGTTGTCAGGACCCAGACTAGGAATTTGGTGCACAAAGGATGAGAAGAAAGAGGCCATGCTCTTAGTGTTGTTTTATAAAGTAAAAATATGTGAATAAATAAATTCATGGCCCTACAAAGGTGTGGTGCACTTACAGGTTGGTTCATCCTGTTATTCAGAGTTAGTAAATGTTCATATGCTGAGTCTTTCATATTGCTGCAGACTAAGTTCTGCTGGCTCATCACGATTGTTATCTCTACTGGAAAGCAAGCAAACCTCTCATCTGTATGAGATTTGATGTGACATTCTGCGTTTTAGCCAATTCCAGCTGGCTGCTCCAAAAAGGCAGGCAATGTTTCATAGGTACCACAGCTATTTCTCTTTCTTCAATCCCCTGAAGCAGTAGCTGTGGGGCTGTACTTTAAGCTGTGAGGTAAGGAACCATAAATTCATATTCTGTTATATGTAGATTTTTTTACCACCTCTTTTGCCAGCTTTGTGGTAATCCAACTGCAGTCGATGATGTGACTAAATGACTCCTTCTCTCTCTCCCTCTCATCTCTTTTGACAGTCTCCCCTCTTTGATATATCCCTGACTGCATTGTATGTATTTCTCTGGACTTCATAATCTGGTTTAGAGCCTAAATTACAAGCCCCAGCCATACAAACACCATTCCTTTCTGTCTTGTTCATTCATACCTTAAAAAAAAAGTTAAAGAAAGTTTGCATGTGATCATTTTAGGCAGAAATGGGAGGATAATGCAGAATAAAAATCCTCTGCTAGCATAAATTTCAACTGCAATCTATTTATTTCAGTAGAATTATGGCTGAGGATCAACTTCCTGGTAGATCATATTCACTCAGCCTTTCAAGCAGATGTATAAGGCATATATCTTCCATGATCACCCTATCATGGAGTGACTGTACTATAACCTTCAGTAGAAGCCAAAATAGACTCAGAAATATACTCTCCATTGACTCCTGTCAGAAAGAACAGGTTGTGTAAACTTGAAGACAACTGGACATAAGCAGCTATCACATGAAGGGACAATATCAAAACAGATCGTTTCTATAGTTTGGTTACATGCAGTCATCAGATAAAAACTAGAAGATTTAGGATTTGAAATGAGTTACTAGCCTTTTTAATGGTGGATCAAAACTTCTGACTGGTGTGTAACATTGATGTGTCCATAATATTTAAATGGTGGTTTATTTAATTTGTACAGCATAAAGTATATTTTATGATGTAAAATGTTATAACCTCTACATTAAATTGCTTTCTTAGTTCATAGAAATTATTCCAGTTCTTGCCATTGACACATATTTTCTGTTAGTGGTAGTGTTGGCAAGTTAGTTCAAGGAGTATGTTTTGGTCACAGCAGTATGAGCGAGATCATGTGGAAAAAGGGACTGCCCTGTCCTTCAAAACACATGGTTTCATAAAATGGTTCTAGCTGGGAATTTAGCTATTATCTGAGTCACCAAGAGCTCAAAAGGTTCAGTTTGACATTTTTTGGACCTGGAGGGACGTGCTCAGCTGTTAAGCAGTCGTTCTCCACTGAGGATCATTGGAGCATTAAATAATCCTGCCTCACTTTGTCCTCCTGAAGAGCAAGTAGGCCCCTGCAAGGTTGCTGCAGCAATCAGTTCAGGCAGTGCAAACAGGTAAGCCAGGTGTCTGGGGATGTTTCTTCATCACCATTTCCTGGCATTCCCCTTGTTACCTGGCGTACCTCCGCCTAAGCAAAAGCTGCGTCGCCATATGATTTTGTTTTGCTGAAAGGAAATCCATCAAAACTACCCACCTTAAGATAATTTCCTCACTGCTAGTCATCACCTCAAGGCTGACACAACAGAGATGTAGAAAGCTGTCACGCTGTTGGTGAAAACAGCCTCATTGTGTGCAAATCCCCAGCCGAGTTGCAACTGAGCCATAAAAAGGTGAGGGTTGTTCTGTGACTTGGCTGAGAAAAGAACCTGCTACTGCCTGGAACCACATTAATAACGTTTTTAGTGTCCTGATATGGTTATAATTCATTCCGATCTTTTCAGTCTGGAAATTGGAATCTGGGTTTTTACAAATTATTGATTCTTCAAATGCTTGCATTATAGAATAAAGCTCCACACAAGTACACATTGGGCCAAATCCCAGTGCCACACTGATGTAAATTCGTAGTAAATCTATTCATGTCAGTAATGACTTCAGAGTTTAGCAGCTTCATTATAGCTTCTGGATTCTGTAATTATATTTTGATTTTAAAAAATTATTTCTGATGTGACAAGGTCAGAAATACATGGTTAGAGTAAAAATAGCAAGTAACTGATTTAAATAAAATGTAAAACCTATTTTATTAAACTTTGAAATATAGTGGGTACAATAGAAACTAAGTTACTCCCATTTAAAAACCAAAACCAAACAAAACTGACCCTGACTTTTAATTTTTAATTTAACATTCTGCATGCAGCAAAAACCCCTAATGGTACTTACTTCAAAGTGTTTCCTTGCAAAACAGTAGTTACATATTAACAGATTCCATCCCTCTATATTTTATCTGCAGTGCTGCCTTTTTAATACAGTTTACAAATGCACTAACTAAATTTAGTGTGTAATGCACTAGTAAAAAATAATTATTAACAAAGAATGGCCTTTAGCTAAAGCTGGAATTCTTTGCACTGGTGAAACAAGATATATTAAATGCTGTAAATGAGGCAAGCTTACTTTTTATTATCGTTATTTACTTAGGGCTTGGAATAAAATTCTGTATACCCTGAAGGCAATGGGAGGTTTGCTCTTCTCTTTGGTAATGCTGATATTGGATATTTGATTTCTGATTTAGGATATGGGCCATTATTTATATATAATGATTCAGCCTGTTGCTTAATGAATAAAATTTTCTTCTGTGCTTTACACTTTCCTGAGCTGCCCTGCTCTGCTACCTAGAGCAGGTTCAGATGACACAGCTTTGGGCCAGTCTGCATTATGGTGAAATATTAGCATACTTTGGCCGTTCTCATATTCTTCCCCAGGCACCTGCTGTAGGCTGCTGTCACTGGACACAGCGAAGTTTCCATCTGATCTGGTCTGCCCATTCCAGTCTTTGCACACACCCTCTGCTTTTAAACAACAGAGAGTACCTGGCAAACCGCCTTAGAGCGAGCACTGCAATGCCTCTGCAGGGAGGTAGTGCCCTTCTGGGATGCTCATTTGTTGTGCTCACAAGGGGTGGATTGTTCACCTTAGACAATGGGCTTGGTCTCCAATTGTAATGTACATCTATGCTTTTGTAGGGAAGCACTCTTTATTTAGTCCAAGTTTTCCTTAGAACTTGTTCACAAGTTGTCAGACTATGCACAGTCCAAAATGGTAATAAAGGGAGTCCCTTGTTACCAAGAAATGGAGAAGATTTTGAATTTTTGCAGTTTTTCACATCCTCCTCAGAGAGTCATAGTTGAGAGAGAGGCATCTGCAGTGATATAACCACATTAATAAATTAGTATTGTGGTAGCAATCTTTCAGAACAATAGTTTACACTGTGCAATTTTTAGCATTCTGGCTCTATTCTCTATTTTTTATGGAAAGTAATGTTTTCTCACATTGCACAGGCCCTGCAGTTAGGATTGACTTTAAGAGCATTTCTTAGCTCCCAGCTAGGCCATGACATTTGGTTATTAGAAAGAGAGCTATCTCTACGTACTGCTCTTCTGGTCTAAGACACAATTTTGCACCAGTCCTTAAAGCACCTCAGTTGCCCTACTTAGACAGTTTGAGTTACTAAGGCTTACACTTTCCTAAGGTTTTTTCCCCCCTTGTCTTGTTTGGGCCTTTATTCTTTTATATTGAGTCAATTGTAGTACAGTGCCAAAACCTGACCTGAAGATTAAACAAACAGAGAAACTTCAAAACACGTTGAGTCTGACTGGAGCCTCTCCTGTGCAGGGCTATGCTGCAGCAAGGAAATTCTTCAAAGTGTGTTCTGTTTTCACTCTCCTCTACTGCTGAGTGTTAAACATTTCTTTTTCTGTTTTCTTTTTTTTTCTTTTCCTTTCCCTGTGCTGTATTATTAGTGCCGACTCTGTTTGATCCATGAGGAGAGCAAATTTCCTGTTTCTGCCTACAACACACTTGAGAAGCTTTTTACTAGAGCCAGTAGGAATGCTCTTGCACTAAGGAAGGAAAAAAACCAAACCAGAGTAAGAATGCAATTTGTTTTTACATAGTACTTTCATATACAAAATGCAGCAAGCCAAAATAGTATACATGCCAAAAGATACCACGGCAAGCTCCTCCCACTGTGTTTCCCCAGAGCTCGGAGTTGAGAGCTGTGCAGAAGCATATGCTAAAATTCTGCTGCTGCTCTGTGTGAACTGTTCTTAAAAGCTGGTCCCTCTGAAGTCAGGCTGTCTATGATGATGATGTAAAGGATAGTTTGTTTTTTCTCTCGGTTAAGAAGTATTGTTGATTTCACACAAAGAAGAGGGGACACTGGCATTGCAGAGATGCTCTTTTATTTCAGGATGTAACTCTTCAGCATTTTGGGGGCTCCTATGAAGTGTATCCATAACAGTTGAATGCTCAAAGATTGTAGCCGACTTCTGTTGCACAATGGTGCCTCAGCACAGTTTTGTGATTCCTGTGTGTTCGCAGAGAGTAAAAGCCATCTTCCAGTTTGAACCACTATATTGTGGATGGAAGGTGAGGTCTATCTCTTTTCACTTTAGGTGTCTACATCTGAGCTAGTCACCATAAACTTCCTTTAAAGTCAGTGAAAAAATAGAGGCAGTTCTAGACTGTGATGTTGATACCTACAGTACGACGAGGTGAGTCATACTCTAGAAATGATTATATTTCTCGCTAACCATAAAGGAAATCTGTACAGCATCTCAGTCATAAATATCTGCATTTGATCAAATAAATCTCACCCACAGTGTCCTGTTTCTATACTGCATAATGTTCACACAGAAACAATTCATAGTTGAGCAAAAGCTTTTTGTTCTTCAGGACTCATGACATCAGGAAGCAAGGAGTATAGTAAGTCCAGGCAGAGACATGCTTCTGTGGCTGTTTTGCTTCTGCCACCAAAACCTAGTCTGAGTATCTTGACTACCTATGTAGCACTGCATGGTGCAGCACCAGCATCCTATGCAGAATGTGTGTAGAAGTGATGCATCATTTCACATGTTAAGATTTTATTTTCACTTGTTAAAATTTTTGCCAAAATCATTAGTTGAACTTTATTTCAGTTGAATTTTCTGGGAAAGTTTCACCTAATGTAACTTCTCCTTTCCCAAGAATGAAATATGGAGCAATCTCTTTTTTTCCATATTAGATATGTTCTTATGTCTGTTTGATTGAAACCTGTTGCACTTCCATGCTGTGGAGAAGTGACTTAAAAATGGGTCATGGAGATGGACCTGGGATATCTCTGATCATTCCAACAAAAATGCTGATCCAGCTTGGCTACGTGAAAACTCACAAAGCTTCATTGTAGAATATGCATGTTACAGAGGAGTGTAGCATAAGTACCTCCCCAGCAATTCATTTTTTTTAGCTGTCAACAGCTATTACCACTACTGTGATGTTTAATGTTGAGACTATGAGTAAGAGTTGTCTCTTGTGCTTATCATACCTCTGTGCTTCCGGCAACTAAGTTGGGGGAGGAAGGTGGTAACTTGATTAAATGCAGAGGGTGAGAAACACAGATAGTTAAGAACAAAGAAAAAGAAAGATGCGAGGCAAGAAGGAAAAAACTGAGGAGGCACCAGCAACAGAAATAGGCAGATAACAAGTGGAGATTTAACAGAAGTATAGGTAGCTGGACGCACAAACGAGGTCTAAATGGGAAAAAAAGAGGAAGATGAAGGGCAGGTGTATGTAGTAGGCTAAGGCAGGAGGCAGAAAAGAAAAGAAAGCAGCAGGGGGCAGGGGCTAAGGAGAAGAGAGAGAAGCATCTCAGATTTCTAGAACCACAGAACCTGGGCATGTCTCTGGCCACCAAGCATAAGCACTACCCCAACATTTTTCTAAGGGATGATTCAGGTCTGTAATAAGACCACATGAATAAATACCGTTTATTTAAACTTGGTTATCTGAGGTTAACATTTCAATCTCAAGTTATTTGTGAATATGCACTTCTCATATAAATCTGTTCCCTCAGATTTCCTTTTCCTGGTGTATTATTTGATACAGGAGAATGCAGCAACCAAAACCCTTGTCAGCGCACAGAACAAGAGCAAACGAGTTTTCTCTCTGCAGATAAAAGCATAGAAGAGAGACAAATTGCCATACATTAGATGGAAAAGAGGTGTAGAAACATACAGATGGAAACTGAGATTACACTAAAAATGCGAACCTCTAGATTATTTTATATATTGAGAAGAAATAGGGGAGGTATGTTAGTTTTATCTTTCATTCTTTTTGTAAAGTTCTAGTGCAGCCCTTCACAAGTCTCATTTGAATATTTCATTCAAGTGAAAGCAAATTTAACTTTACTTCACCCAGCTATGGTGTCTTTGAAAACTGTCTCAGTCTTTCCATCCTATGAGTACAGTACCAACAGAGCCAAACTCTTAATAATATATTGCATGACTCCAGACAAAGCATGTGTCTTTGATCAAAAAAAATGTATAATGGCACTGGGTGAGCTCTTTACTCAGAATCAGAAAATAGCATTTGCTTTCTTCTTGTGCAGTTTAATGTTAGCCTGAGTTTTTCTTGTTTTGATACAGCTTCTTTCTTCTGCTTACTGGAATAAAATCTGAAAAAAAAAGCAACCTGCACTTTTCCCTTTCTCCAGCATTCAAACAAAAGCACTGCAAAGCTCTCCTCTTACCCAGATGAATGCTTAGCTACGTACTTTAGCACCTATATTTCCATTTCCTTCTCCCACCATAAAAGACACCGCTCTTGCCTTCTTCCTTTATACACCTTGCAGCTGAGCTGTAAATGAGCTCAGTAACCTGTTTTTCCTAACCTGAAGGCTTCCTAGGAAAAATGGATTATGTTTCCTAACTAAGCATCACAGTAGCCATTGTCTGGAAAGTTTTCTATAGCTAGAACAACTGCTACCGAACTACTCCATTTTTACAGAAATCTGCTTGTAGGAAAACAGTGCATCAGTGGCTTGCACACCACCTTCACGGGTACAGCCTGCAGACACTCCTAAGGGGCTGGAACCATGCAGGGTATATTGTGCAGAAAAGCAGAAGACATGATGTATCTGGAACTTTGGCAAAGTCTAGAGAAACTGTTTGCAGTCTGGATCCAGATTGGTGTTTCCTAATTTAAGAGTAGCCATGTGATTACATGCCCTAGCTAATAGAGTTGATGCTGAGCAGTCCTCTATAGTTTCTGAACAGTGTTTTGAAATTTGTTGCTAGAGAGGTGCCAGGATTATAATTTAGTAGGCCATTCTTCCACTTAAGTTACTATCAATCTTCAGTCCAGTTCTTCTGTGGGTTGACATGCAGGGACTGTTAAGTGTGTCCAGATTTTGGAGTTAAGAATATCACACCTTTAAATTAGTGCCTTTCCTCTTGAAAGTGCCTAGTGTGGAAACGACCCTAGCACCATGTAAGTTAATGGCAGAACTATAGATCAGACTGGAATGGGACATGGCCTTTGGTGCACTTCTTCATGGTGCTGAGAGATGGGATGCCTTGGGATACTCATGAGTGAAGCTGAGACACGGCCTATTTGAAATGGGGGCTGGGGCTGGGGGGTGGCACCGGTGCAGAGAGCACCTGCTGAGCACCCACCCACCTGCCGGCCCGCCAGGGCCCCCGGCTGCTGCCTGTCTGTGACAGCAGCGGTGTGCCCTGGCCGCCTGGAAACCCCTGAACCTGCAGTGTCAGCCCATGCAGGGTGCCCAGGAAGTGGTATGTGGGAAGAGGTTTATATACCCTGGCCTCTGTGAGGGAAACATCCATTAAGAAGGGGTTGGGAAGGAGGGTTGAAGTGCGGGAAAAAGGTCTTTATGTCAAAAACGTTCAGTATCGGTTTTCCTTTGTTCCCTCTTCCTCCTCAGTTGTTTGAACTCTCTACTTTGTAAGGGGAATTTAGTGCAGAAATATATAGTTTAGTCATGATCCTTCTCAGGTTGCCAAGGCGGAGGAGATAAACACCACATTTTTGTGGGATGTCTCAACTAAAATTGCACATTTTTCACCAGTATTTTTAAATTAGGTAGATTTATGTTCAGTAGTGAAAAGGAAAGCATGTCTACTCTGGTCTGAATGCGTTCACCTTCGGGAGTAAAATATTTTTCAGGTAAAGGTACGCAAATCAACTGAATTTTTGAGCAAAGTTTAAAGGGGCCGAGGAGGTGCATGTAGGAAGCCTTCAGCCTATTAACCTGTCCTCTGTCCTTCAGCAGGACTTAGAGGTGACCTTTCTTTCAGCAGATGAGCTGAGAAAACCAATGTATAGCCAGATGCACATGCATTCCCGCTTTAAACTCCTGAAGCTTACAGCTTCCTCGGCTTCCCTTGAAAGTTTTTCCTGTATTTTAGTAATCACAGAGGTGACAAAAGCTCTGCTTAATACCACCTTTGACTGACAGATATTAGGGGAAATGTATTCAGTCCCAGTTCACCTCTGGCCTACTGCAAGTCTTTATTTATTACCACTCTGTTTCCAAGCTAATAAGTCTTGTAAACTAAATTTGACTTTTTTTAAAATAACCTATGAATCTTAAGATTCAATTGGAAGCTTTTGAAGCTTTACAGCATATAACTGGAGCTGACCTCTTATTCTTTATTCTTTAGCCTACAGGTCAAGCAATTATTACTTTCTGTCTCTTACTCTAATTTTATGCCAATCTGTTTTAGCCTACCAACTGTTGTGTTGGTGGATTGAGCCACCACCACTATTTTCTATAGTTCTACATAATATATTTGTAGTCCAAAGAGTAAAACATTTTTTATTTTTTTTATTTTAAATTTTTTAAATTTAAATTTAAAAATGCTTGGTTTGCTAAGAAAACTGTTAATAAAAATATCAGTATTTTTCAACTAAATGTAATAAAGCTATAGTCCAGTCTGATGCTGGTTTCCACCATTTAGACCTAAAATTAAAAACACTGGTTTCTGTTGGCTTTAAAACAAAGATCCAAAAATTAAATCCATTTTCTCTATAAACATATTCCAAAGTTTTTTTCAAGACCAGAATAAATCATTATCTTTTCATTGTTAAATTATGTGGTGGTTGTAAATGTAGTAACTTGCATGAAAATGTGTGATTTAATCCGTCTGGCAGCCAAAGAAATAGGTTTCCTTACTAAAGCTGCACGGACTTTTAGTAGGGGAAGGACTGGATTAACAGGGCTAAATTGTCCTTATTGTTTTGTAATCTGCTTTTGTTGCCTGACATTTTGGACAACGGTTAAGAATGTGGTAAGAAGTAGCTGGTGAAGGTTGTCTCACCTGCTTCTTTTGTGTTATGACTCCCTCCTTTTACCCAGTAGGTGCTTTGTCATGCTGGATAGATGACTCACATGCTGTGGACTGAAACAGAGTAGATGGCTGTGTCGCTTTGTGTCAGGTGCCTGACAGGTCTGGCTTCCAACCTTTTTTTATTTTGCACTTTCCATCCTTCTTTTGTGTGTGTGCGCACACGCATCTGTCTTTACATACATGTACATATATATATACATATAAAACATCCATGTGTACACTGAATTTGTGGAGGGCTTGGAAAGCAGTATTGTAAACTGCAAGAGCAGAACATAGAGGATTAAATGCTCATCCCTGAGATGTTTTGGGACCAGTATTAGAAAAGTAGCCTCCAGTGGCTAGCCTCCAGCAGAAGAGCCTCTGCTGTGCATGGTAGAGAGGAAAGATTAGCAAAAATAAATGGGCTGCTGGTGACAAGAAAAGCAAGATGGTATAATCACTAAGTAGGAATAGAAGGCAACATGGTATTACTTTTTAACTTATTCTAATTTATACTGATCTGTAAATTACACGGTGCCTGAAGGTATGCTGGGTGCTCTGCAGGCACTTTCCGGAAAGAGTATACAGAATATATAAAGGCATTGCATGACCAATACTATTTGCACTGAAGGGATGGTGAAGTAAAAATTGTAACAGCAAGACCATGAGCATATTTAGGCTTCTTGTGATCATGGCTCAAGTTTTTTGCTTGAGGCAAAATCTTTTCAGGGGCAGTGCACAAAATACGAATGTTGAGACAAACACATGTAAAAGAGGAAGCGGGGTAGAAGTAAGGAATGAACAAAAGTGTCCAGGACATAGAAAATCAAAACAGTTAAAATGAGAAGACAGGCAACTGGAATTATATGAAAACATATTCAACAAATTGTGGTGAAATTCAAACTGACAAAGAGAAAAATTTGTAACCAACCTAGCGACAATCAAAGAGTGGTGCCAGGATGGACAATGTGGCAGAGGACCTTTTTCACAGTGGGGCTATATCTTTTCCCACATGAATTACTACACTGAATTAAAGGACTGCCTGACTGTAGCTGGGCAGGTTGACTAAGCTAATTCATGGAGCTTTACTTATTTTTAAGACAAAGGAGAACATGGTGACTGTGGAGTATGAGGCTTGTCATAAAGAAGTGAACAAACGGCGGGAAAGAAGAAGTTGCTAAAATTAGGACATAGCAGGAAGTAATTTTAAGTGGTGAAACAGGCAGTGTACAGTCAAAATGGAAGTACATGGGAGAAGGTTTAAAAAACTTTCAAGTAATGAGTTCACTGGAGAGATTTTTAGATGTACTATAAATGCATGCAGTGGGACAAAGAAAATAGGAGAAATAAAAATACATGAATCCAGAGAGTATCTGAATATCACATCACATCTGATAAAACTTGACCAAACCACACTGAAGCTACAAAACTTAGCAGCTAAATGACACTTTCAAAGAGACAGAAGTAGATGGAAAGGGCGAGGGAGAAATTAACTTGCTTGTAAAGGGAATTTTGTAAATCTCCATGGTACTAACTGTATGTTGCTCAGACTGTTTTGAAAAATATTAACCAGTTGCATATGGAATTTCACACTCTTTACATTGTCCCTGCTGTATAAAAGGATAAGATAGACAGATCTTCCTAACAAAAGATTTCCCATACTAATGAGGAAACTGTATTTACACAAAGTTAGTTATCCCATATTCACTAGCCTGTTGGAGACGAAGATGCTCATGAATATGTACAGCCAAAGCACATGGTACTTGATCTACTCCCAGCCCCCTGATTATCCCCCAGGGACTATTTCAGCCCAGGTGCAAATTAGAGCCTCTGAAAAACAGGAGAGTCCCAGAAGAGCAGGTGGGCTTCATGTGTTCAGAAGGCCAGAAAAGGCTGTTAAAATAACACATCTGTGTTTCTGTCAAGTAGAAGACAATGAGGAAAGCCTTAATCCATCTTTCAAAGGCAGTCAGAATCAAGCCTTGGTAGAAGATACAAGCAACTCCAGATACTCAAGTACAGAAAGTAAACAGAGAAAGATGATATTTATCTGATGATTTGGAGGAAATAAAACTCAAGATACTGATGAGATGTATTCAGTTTTAGGCAAATTTTACTTCCACTTGAATTACTGGGAGAGTCTTATTGCCTGAAAGGGGATTTAGAATATTAAAAAACAACAGTTAGATGAAGACATGAAGACATAGAAGTCACTGGCACAACTTTTTAAACATAACATGAAATGTTAGTCCTTGGAATTCAGGAGAAATTTCTCTGACTTTGGTTCCAAAAAGCTGTTGGGGAACCAATCCTGAAGTTGTATTTATCCAAATGCCGTATTTTGTAATTTTTTTGTAGTCATCAATCTTCTCAGAACTGAAGTAAAAGTCTTTTGCTAGAGCTTCCAGGACTGTTCTTAGATCTTTGCATCTGCCAGATCTCAACCGTGCTTTCTAAAACCACATAGCAAATTTTTCTGGCCTTTTTTTGGCATGCAAGCTCTTTTCAGTACCAGTTCAACAGAAACGTGAGCTAGATGCTATTTCCAATGTTGTAGTGCAAAACCATTAGCTCAAGTGTACACTGCTGTAAGAGAAGAGAAAACTTGAATAACGTCAAAGACATTTGAAAATAATTGTAGCCTTGGATTTTACTATCACACTACTTCTTGGGGGTAAGCAAGGGCAATTGGTCTCTATATATTCCTTTTACCTAATCTGCTCTGAGTACTGTCTAAGCAATAGCTACGTAATATTATAAAATCCTGGAAAAAAGATGAATGTTAAGTATTGTTAGAGGAAAGAAGTAACTGTTGTATTTAGCTTTGGCAGAAACACAAATGCATTTTTAATATCTTTTTGTTTCATCTAAACCCATTAAGGGAGCTTCTCCTTTTCTGTCCATTACAAGTACAGTCTGCATTTTGCATAATGATAACACAAATTCTGCAGAAACTTTACAATTAGTGTAGCTTAACATTGCTGCAAAATCCTACAGGAGCTGACAATTCTGCTGCTTTGTGTTGATGGATGGCTAAGCAACTCAAAACAGTATGGCTTTTAAATCTAAAAATGAAATATGCAATCAGCATAAAACAAGGTTAGTGCCTTAAAATATAATGTAGCCAAACCTTTAACATTTTCCCAATTTTTTTCCTTGGTTTTGTGACGTAGCGAGGGCCTGCCACCTGGCAGAAGCAGACTGCAGAAGTCACCATTCTCACTTCACATTCCAGGTGCACAAACTGCAGAAAGCTCCCTTTGTTCCTTCCTCAAATGTGAATTAACAGTAGCAGCTTTTATAGCTCTAACACTGAGTGTGAGCCATAACAAAAGAAAACATGAAATGCCAGTGTACTCTGAGGCAAAATTATGCCTTGCAAGAAGGTATACATTTTAAAAATATATATGTAATTTCAAAACAAAGCACAGAGATTTAAATAAAAAAACCCAAAGTACCTCTAAACTCAGATTTGCCAGCTAAAGGGAAAGAAGTTTACAGACTGGGAAAGAGTGAAGACAAGAGGGGATTAAAAAATAAAACAATCCTCTCTCTTTTTAAAAAATTGTACAGATAGACTTTCTGCACTCCTGCATCTTTTAAGATTCAGATGATCATCAGCTCCTATCTTGTCTAAATCAATCATATGCATTAAAAATGCAAGGCCAAATCCCATGCTCTGCTTGCTGGCACTCCTTTATTGGCTTTGGTGGCACCAGGCCAATGACACCATCTGAAGATCTAGCTGAGAGGCAGTGCAAGTGCATCAGCTGGAGGTTGGCACCACACTAATGTAGCTACAAGGCTTCTCTTCCCCTCAGAACCAGTGCCAAGAAAGAGCACCTCGGTCTGCAAAAGAGGATGTAAGTCAGAGATGGGGAAACAGTAGCCTCAGCTTTCTTATACTCTTTGTCTACCACCACAAGTTTTTGCATGCATACTGTTGTTGTGGATGCTGGATAATACTGAAGTACATATGTATGTGTGTATATATGTATGTGTGGCATACCGAGCTCTATTTATCTCTTACCGAATAGTTTCTCCACACTTGCTTAAAAGGAGAGACCAAAGTATACAGCAATGCCTTTTTTCTGCTTTCCCCAATCATTACTGAGTTTTAGTAAGTTGTATTATTATGTTGACCAAGTGTGAAAAGGTAAATATTAAAAAAAAAAAAATCATCACATGCCAAAGACTCCATAACTGAGCCTTCCCTTCAGACAGTGCTGCAGGTTCATGTACGCATTGAATAAGGCAATAGGACTTCTGATGCAAAGCAGAATGACAGCGTCACAGACCTCTTTAAAAAAGACTGGTCAGTAGGCATGTCAAATAGACCAAAGGTATAAGTGTGGCTGAAAGAGCTAAGGATCAGCAAGGACCATTGGTTCTCCTCTCTTACCAGGAGCAGACCATGACCACTGCAGTTTTCGCACACCTCTCTCCCTGAGTTACTATCAGAGCTTTCAGGAATCTGAAGAATTACAGAACTGATTCATCACAAACTTGATCGTGAACTCATCCAAAACTGGAAGCTTGAAACATCATCCATGACCATGGCTTGTTTTTAAGTATGGCTCTAATGATCACTTTTTTTACCACTAGCTGACACCCACACAGTCCTTCCTTAGGAACTGAGAGTCATCTACAGGGATGGCACTTGTCTGCTGGCTTTCACTAATGAACCTCTATATAAGTCTAACACAGTAGTAGTCATGTGCTTGCCCAGAGACTAAGGCACCCATGCCAAGAATTCTTTTTTTATAAATTTCAGCTTTTTAAGTGGCACATGTATGTTCCTGATTTCTCTTTCTGAGCTTCAAAGCTTTTTGCATCCTTCCCTTCCCTTCCCTTCCCTTCCCTTCTCTTCTCTTCCCCATATAATGATTCCATTTACTGCCCCAAATATCACTTTGCAGTTACAGAACCACCTCTGACTTCTGTTCCTAGAGCAGATATTTCATCATTGAGATTTTTAGAGAAACATTGACAGTATTTTCTTTTTTAAATTTTGCTTTTCATTTGAAGTATGAGTGGCAGTGGATTTCTTCAGTCTTTTTTATCAGAAACCAAATAAACAAGCGACAATGCAGAACTCCTACACTGAGAGAGGATGAAAAAAATTTAGAAAAAGAGTGAATTTACTCCACAGTTTGAATCTCTGGCAAATAGTTTCTTGCAATTTTAATTTCAGCCCAATCTGATTCAAATTGTATGCTTTTTCATTATATAACTGCCTCGCAATCAAGTGTTTACCCCTATGTATTCTGTATACATACTGAAGATGAAGCTTTATTCCATGCTTAGCCATTATTGGATTAAGAGCTGGGGGAAGGAAGGGTGAAGATGCTTACACTCAGTGTGTTTTGATGACTCATTTTACACTGAAAAGTTGCCAGATATGCATCATTTCCATTTTCTGGGAAATGCTGTTTCAGTCAACTGAAATTGTTTTTGATCTAGGGTGGGGGTCTTCAACCTACAAGCAAATGGAGACCACATGGTAATTATCCTCATGTTGATGCCAAAGCCAAAAATGCTTCTGTTTTAAAAAAGCAGAACCAAAAGAGAAGTTGTGCAGCTAGAATCTGTTTACATCTGGAGTATAATGAAAGAGATGGCGAAAACCACAAAGTAGATGGGATGAAACAAGAAAAATTAATGTGTATCTTCTTCAAATGATCAAAACCAAAGTCGATGGCACTGAAGCACCTCAATATCAGTACTGCCTTAAGTACAGTAATACTAAATAAAACTTTGCAAAGGTAATTTGGGTAGCTGGGAAACTGAAGCACTTTCTGGTTTGGAAGGAATACATGGATTTTACATAACCTCTGTTCTTCCTACTATCTTAAAGATGAAGATTAGATACTTGTCAGAGATCTGATTTCAAAGACTTTCTGAGGCATTTTTATCGCACTAATTTTTAAAGAGGTGGAGCTGCTAGTGGTTTTATAATGGAAACATTTGCTATTTACAGGCTCTAATTTAATTGCTTAATTGCTGCTTCAGAATGCAAAGGACTGGAACTTGAGCCAAGAGTAATTTTTCTCATAGAAAATATTTATTAAAAATAAAAGCAAACTTTCACCATGTCATGCAAGCTGGAAATTGAAGCAGAGCTGGTTAGGGAAACCAAGTCAACTGCTGAGACACGCTGGAACAGGAAAAGAAGATGCTTCTTTGAGTTTCCCTTCTGCCCCCAACAGCCTGTCCTTAATTTTAGTGACTTTTTAGGAGGAAATCTCAACCATCTTCTATCTCTTCAGGAATGTCCATTAATACAGACTTTAAGTTCCTTAGGGAAAACATACTTTTACTTAATGGCTAAGAACAGGTCAGGGAAGGGAGTTACAGTGTTGCCTAAGGTATGTATGTGCTTAGTGAAATTCAGAAAGAAATCCAAACAGGTACTGTGCCTAACTTCTTTTGACTATATTATCTTACTAGGTGCCTTGCCTATCAAAAATACATACCTAAAACCACATGTAAATTCAGCATGTGATTGCAGTAATATTCTCATGGTCATCAGCTAACAAAAAAGTCATATAAATCAGGTTTTCAATGCAGGATAATAATTTCTAAGGCACAAATAGCATTGTCTAAAAAAAATCTCCTCTGTTCAGATTCCTAGTTTGACAGTTTACAGCTGCCTTTACATATTAGAGATAACAGGAGGAAAAAATAGATGTACAGAAATCAGACACATATTATAGAGATAGAGCTATCTTATTTCACAAGGCTACATCGCTAGATGAGCCTTTCTTGGCTCACATCTCGTATGACACATGCATGTGAACATCCAGCCATAATGGACTTGATTTTGAATTCTTTGCATCCTCAGCTGGCATTGAGCTGAAGAATACAGGTGATTCCAAATAGGTTGTTCATTTCGTCTCTTCTTTGGAGAGCTTGATTTTCAAAAACTTATGGAGGGCTTATCTTCAAGCATGGGAAGCAGAGGTAGTGTGCTCACAGATTATTAAAGAAGTATTTAACACACCAATACAAAGTGTTCTGAAAATATATTAAGGACTATCCTGTACATCTTTGCTATAATAGATTCTAGAAATGAACAAACTGACATTTGAAGAGCCTAGTGGGTCATCTAACCCATCCATGGAATATGCAGAATTAATAACTATGGGTCCTTGGATATTATCCTGAGAGTAAGCTCAGGAACAATAAATTTATAGTCCATTTGTAGTTGCAAGTCTTTCATTCTTACAGATACATCTGGAACAGGAGCAGAATTTAATAGTGCAAGAAGCACAATAAGAACAGCGGCAAAAAGCTTCTCTTCAGTGTTATCTTTGGACACAACTGTCTGTGGTGAGCTCTGCGTAACTCAGCCAATTCTCACTCTTGCACATTCAGGCATGAAGTTTAAATTCTCTATAGACTATTAGAAGCTCTCACTGAAGTTGGTGTAAATCCACAGTAGCTCCAATGATGTCAGTGAATAAAGTTACTCTGAATTTACTACTGTGTAACAGGGAGTGGATTCTGATCTCATCCACTTAATTCTTTCTGTAAACTACTAGGCCAAATCCTGATGGCCTCACATAGGGAAAAACTCCTGTTTGTCATCAGCAGAAATTCTGACTGAGCAAACAGTCCTAGGTTGCCCTTTAAACTCTTCTTATTTTCATAGCTTAGCCATGAACTCCTAACAACTCCCAGTATCAGGTAGTCACTCTTTTTGGAAACTGTGGCAACAAGGACTGAGGATGTAGACACTGGAGATTATTAAAGTAATTTTCAAGCTGTGTCTCCACCAAAGAGCAGAGGTGCTTGATAGGCCAGTGCTTGCTGTGTCACCATCCCACACCTTCCCTAAGGAGCTGGAAAATTTTCTGTTTGATATCAGATCCGTCCCTACCTCAGAAAAATTCACCCTTCATTTCTGCTTCTCCATTGTTCTTCATCTCTCAAGACATTATCCAGGTGTGCTACATTACTACTGCTGTGGCAGAGCAATGCAAAGATTGGCAACCTAAAATTCAATTTTTCCAACAGAGCTTATCTGCAGCAAACTGACAGACCACTGAACTCCAGCATGCAAACTGAGCCCCTGGCATCAGTGAGTAACGTCACTTAACTGCATCCCTCAAAAGCCTTTTCCTCTTGGAAGCAAGCTCTAAATTGCAGTGTATCTGAAATGAAATAGACTCTTTGGGCTTGTACTCTGAAGTACTATTACAGTTGTAGGTGCCACAAAATAGATACCTTATACAGTAAAATAATTCTTTTCATGAGAATTTTATGTTAATTTCTTCCACTTCATTGCTATCTACAGGGGGATCTCTTTTCATTAATTTTATAACAGTAGCCTTATTGCTCCATGTTTTTATTAGATCTAAAATCAGTACAAAATGAAAGATGTTTACAGTTTCACCGTACAGAAAATGAAGAGAAAGACTTGAATACAAAGAAATTATATGAAATCTAGCTAATTACTATCTGTAAAACATGTAGGTTTGCAACAAGAAAGTAGTGCAGGAAATAGTGAATCATAAAGGGAGAGAACAGCTAGATATAATAAACTATCTGAAAAACAAACAAGGGACACTAACAATTTGCCACAATAATGTGTCTTTCTAGTGCGTTCAAACCAAAATTTTACTTAAAGAAACAAAAAATTCTTCATAAAGATGGGCCTGCAACTCTGTTCAGATTCTCACAGTATGCCTAAATTAATTGACTGGCCATAACCCAAACCACTGTGACTGGGGATTTAGGGAAACATGGCATAGTCACTCCTCTTCCTTGCCTAAATTGTGATAATTTGGTGTTGAAAAAATGCTTCTCACTGTCTTGAAGTCCATTGCTATAATGATTGATGATTACAAAATTGCTGATTGCAACATCTTGAATGTTTTGTTTAGTTTCAAATGTCTCTAAACTAAAGGGCGAAAGAAAGTTTTCCATCATCTCATGCACTCAAGCCTTAGATCTGTGGTAAGACTCTTACACAAATGAACATGCACAATGCTGAAGAAGACAAGGCAGACTGGAGAGGCAATCCCACGTGTCAGGGTACATCCAGGCTATCAGAAGCATGAGGCCTTCACCAATGGGACTGTCACCAAAATGTTTGGAGTGATCCATTTCTGTATAGACATCTGTGATTGTATTAGGATCAAGTGGTGCTCACAATTTTGAACGCAGGAGTGGGTTACAGCATGACCGTGGCCACCCCTATTCATTCTCAACTGTACCTGGGGGTGTAGCGTCGTAATGCTGGCTGAATTTTGCCTGTCCCTCCAGAGCAAGCCAAGCGCCAGCAGCCTCAGAACTGCCTGCAAAGACCCCAAAGCATTGCAGTTCATAATGAGGACAAATGCACGCTCTGGAATCCACTGATGTTGTTTAAACATTGCTTAATCAAAAAGCAGCTATTCCTTAGTTTAAGGAAAATTTTGCCATTTTTTTCTTTGCTCTTGAAACTGCAGCTGGAGATGATTTTGTTCAACTATCTTCATCAATTATTCAGTGATACAGAGAGCAAATAAGTCTAGAAGGGACTTGCTGAATTCTTTCTTTGTCTTCCTACTGAGGAAAACCCTTTTCCAACGCAATACATAAAGGATTGCTGTGCTAGTTTTGACTGTTTTGCAATGCCAGGCCTAAACTGGTGTCAACAGCAGATGACAACAGCCATCCTGAAAACCTCTTGTATCTCCTTTATAAAGTCTTCACTTCTGGAAAAAGATTTAAGATTTGCAATTCAACTACAATGTTACCTAATCTAAGTGACTTAGCTGGAGTCAGAGGTGCTGCATTTACAACTGCAGCTTTGAAACAATTGGCTTCTGCAAAGCAGAGATAAAGGTGATGCTTGTCAAAAAGTTTTGGGTATTTTTTATTATTTTCCTCATGAATGTAATATCTATTTATTAACTCTGGATGACAGAAGAGATATAGCTGGCTTTTTAATACCAACACTAGAAGAATATACTTTCAGGATGACAGTCTAATTTTATTTCTTGACATGCATTTTATTTAGGGAATGATATATATCTAGCCCACTCAGCACCTGCTGTCTTCAGACACACCAGCCATTTATGTCAATTATTTGGGGTTCCCCTTTAGGCTCTGAAGAGCAGTTCTTCCACTTCAGAATCCTCTTCTGCCCTCATTCAGTTTTTATCAGATTCTCATCTCAAACTCCTACCGCAGCTGGTTGTGCTAGAGAGGTCAAGAAATAAGGAATAGACTGCTTTCTGTGCTGATGAGATACCACAAGGAGCTCTAGCTCTGGAATTCAGGCTCTGGATATGCATCATTCCTTTAATTACATCACATGTTCCTATTTGTTTAATGAAGTGTTCAAAATACAGTCACACCAGCACACCAACTGGCTTTGCCACACCATAATCATTATGAAGATCTGCACAAACCTGCAACTAAGGCTTCTGAAGTCATGTAAAACTATTTTTGACAAGTTTGTTCAAAACAAAACAAGGACAATATCTTTTTTCTTTATGGAATTTTAGGGGGAAATTCTTCCGCTTTTAAACTGAAAATTACTTTATACAAAATGTTTCAACTTAACAAACCAATGCACATTCATAGCAACTACAATTTAAATAAGAGTAGCTTTTGCAAAGGGCTCAGGTGACACTAGTCGATTCATTAAGAGCTACAGGAATTGAGAATGTTTCCTGCTCTCCTGCCACGATCCTATCAGCTCCCAACTCTACAAACTAACTGCGTGCTAACTCTGTGCTAACTCTGAGGACCACAGCTATGGACTTGCTTTACATGCGTTTCCTGTGGGCTTGTACTTCACGTGTGCAATTTAGGGGACGAGTGCTCACGGTGGCCTCAGTTTCTGGTTTTACTTTAGAGGGTCTTTAGTCCTAGTCCCAGTGATACAGCAGCATATATACGCATGCTTTGGGGCACAGATTATTATCCTGAAACAAGGTAATAACGCAAAGCACTGGGGTTGTGACTACATGTAATTTAAGAACATAATTTCAGTTTTTTCACAGAGCAGTAAATACTGGTAACTCCTTCTAAAATAAATCCTAAAAGATATACAGTATTTCTCTGAAAATGGTTTATCACTGTTACTCTACTTGTAGAAAAAAATGACTGCAATCTGCATCAGAGAAGCGCTAAGGGCAGATCTGCATTAACTCCCTCTGACTGTTGTGCTCAGCAGGCATGTACAGCTGCTGGTCCTCAACTAGGTCTGGGTTCTTCTAGCATATTTTTGGATGAGCAGGATGCATAATTTTAAAAAGAAAACATTTGCCAGACCACACATAATTTCATTTTTGCAGCCCTTATGTTTAATAAACTATTACTTCTTCCACAACACTGTAATATTTTCCACAACAGTTCACTTTTCCAAAGCATTGTCCAAACCTCCTCTGGGCTCTGCAGCAGCCAGTACTGACATTCTCACATGATTTATTTTCCCAGGCACCTTTAGTTCTCTCAGGGATATCAAAAGAGCAAGAGTTTTAAATATACACATACATAAAGAAGAAAGTATTTTTTGACAATTACAAAAAAGTCCTACTATTTGTATTTCTTTCTTACATACGATTCACCATCTTTATTTTAGTATGGAGTTAACTTAAAATCCTGCGTGTTTCCTCATGCAAGAATGTGTCCTGTTTTGCCTTTGATTTCCTACTTAATCCATTCTAAAACTAGTGTTTTTTTTAAACAAGGATGATACAAAAAACGTGAATTTGATTGTGCTTCTTGGAAGATCTGCCTATCAAAGAATGACTGCGTTGCATTGTTGTTCTTCTACTCTG
Source organism: Pandion haliaetus (assembly GCA_013401275.1). Lineage (NCBI taxonomy): Eukaryota > Metazoa > Chordata > Aves > Accipitriformes > Pandionidae > Pandion > Pandion haliaetus. The sequence continues at coordinate 24,035 of VYZV01044769.1, read as the reverse complement.
TGAGTATAAGGATACACAAAGCAAAAATGGAAATACAGATGCTGAAAGTACTATGCTGTGCCAGCTATTTGGACTGTAAAATTTTATTTTAAATATTTTCATAACTGCATTTATAGGCAGGAAAAGTTAGTTCTTGTTTTCAACAAAACATTAAAAATAACTTTAATAAGAAAAACTTAAAAACAGTGTCAAGTATGGCACTTCAAAGTAAACTTTTTTATAATTTTAATGTCCAGAATTAGACACATTAATGATTTTTTTAAAACCTCTATTTCCAAAGTTTATAAAAACCTGTACCCACTATTCATTTCAGGTTATGTCTGAAATTTTCCAAGACTGTATGAGGAAGCTCCACATAAGTGTGGAGGAAACTGCCAACCTTTTGTCACCAAAGTGCGAATTATCTTACTTGGGAATGTTGTGTAAAGTACTAATTATGTAAGACTGACTTCTACTCATGGAGGTTATAAGCAACAAAAAAACACTTCAGTGACTGTACTCAGATTTAGTGACTGGCCTCGGATTTAGCGACTGGCCTGAGAATGTTTATATTTTAAGTAGTACCGAGCAAGCACACTCACAGATGCATAAAAATGTTGGTTGGAAGGGATCTCTGGAGGTCATCGAGTCCTCCCTCCCACTCAGAGCCAGCAAGTTGCTTCCTTCTGGACACCTATGTTTGATGAAGATAATACAGCACTTCCTCTCAAAAAAGACGTAAACTGAAACATCTGAAGTTTTGGTTGGGTTGCTTCTCCACATCACGGGATGAGATCAGCCCCTTTGTGTTCCTTTAGCAAGGCATCACAAACCAGGACATGAGATGAGGTTCCACCATGCTAGACTGGGGGAATACACTGATTGCAGTGCTCAGACACTGGCCAATCTCCATACATTTGTCAGTATTATTTCAAATAATTATTCTGGACATTTTTAAGGCCAAAAGATCATCCCATAGAAAGATCAGACTCTCCCCATAGATTCTTACCATAGGCTCATAATCCTGAACTAAGCTAGGATATATTGTAGAGAACATTGTACATCCTGATTAGAAATTTCAAGTTCTGAAGACTCAACTACACTTTATTGAGTAGTTTCACTGGCTAATTAACCTCACTACACAAACTGTGCCTCTTATTTTTATTCTAAATTTTCTGGCTCTAGCTCTCTTGACACTGAGTTTTGCTAAGAATGTGTTTGCTGGAGCAATTCACCATAAGAATTTCATGTTTCTGCCCTGATAGTACCAGATAGTAAGACAGCTTTTTACCTGCCTTATCTTATGGTCACAATCCTATTTATAGCAGAGATTTGTCTGATTGTGGTTTGTTAGATAAATACCCCTCTATCAGAAATGTTAACACCCAAGTCCCCTACAATCACATGCGCACCCATGCACGTGCACGTGCATACAATCACACACACAGACCTATTTAGTTTCTCTTTAATCCTCCTTACCAAGATAAATTAATCTAATGATTTATAACTTTCAAGGACAGATTTTTATGTATTTTACTATGTCAAATTTCATTTTATCATTCACAAAACCACAGACTATCAAACCACAATAATGGCACACAGAGCAATCACACAGGAGTACTTTTATTTGAAAAATTATCTTTTATCTTTTTTGTCCCCATGGACTATTATAGAACGGATGTCATGGTGCTGTCTCAAGTAATTTTCATCTCGTAAGTCAGATTAATATCCAAAGAATTGTAATTAGTATTTGGCTAGAGGAAGAGTCAACCAACTTGTCCAACTCTCACTGAAGGTGCTCAATGGAGGTGTTAATTTCAAACCCAGGAATTTTAGGTCTATGTGGATCTTATGTCTCCCTTCTGGAGCAGACCTCGTAGGGATGTGGGGGAGCTGGGTGACGAATGGGGAGGTAACCCACCTGCTGGCATCACCAGTGCAGCCTTTTCTCTATGTTATTATGCTAAGTCTACTTCCTTCAGCAGCTTAGCTCCCAGCAGTGAATGAAATATCACATTGTCTTCATACCTTTTATTTAGATGTATGTAGGTGCTAAAGAATAAGTTGAATACTGTGACATACATGTTAACAACATATTAACTAGTATCGACCCTGTCAGCTCAACCTTTTTTGTAATGATTGCTGTGCTAAAAAGGTAAATGGCCTACTAGCTGGGTCATACCTTACAAGGAAATTCTCACACACCACCACAAAAGTTATATCACAAAGGTTAATCCATCCTCAGTATATTTCTGAGGGGGTTTTTTAGGAATTTTGATCCATCTAAAGCCAAGAACTACTTCAACAGCATGAAACAAAGACTCCTAACGATGTGGAAAGTTTTGTCTTCAGCAGTGCATATGGTGTTTATGAAACTCTCTCTATTTCCTTAAAATGTAAGAGACAAACAGATTTTATAGGCTGGTAAAAAAACAGTGGACATAATAAGCTTGGCATTCTGAAGTAAACAGTTGATGAATCCATTTGAGGTGTGAAATATGCTCAAACACAAAGAAAGCCAAAATACATCCAAACAGCTAAGGTGCTTAGACATTTCTGTTCATTAAATGAGTATTTTAGTTTGGACCAGTAATGGATTTACAATAGAATATTATTGTAGGCTTTGTTTATGTTTACTTTTAGGTTTTTTTTATTATTTAAAGAGTAATGCTTTGATTCTTGCAATTGTGTGATCCTTTGCATTAGCTGCTTGGCATGATCATTAATGTAAAAATCAACAAGTAGATAAGGACCACTGCTGTTTAATTAACATAGAAGTAGTTCTTAGCTAGTTTTGTTGGCTTCTTTGTTTAATGAGAACATGCAGATTTTCTTCCATAAATTAAAGTCAAATTTGAAATTGTGGCTGGACTTAAATTTGTCATAATTTCTTGAGGTGCAAAACCATGATGGCAGAATGGAGTATCCAGTAGAAAAATCATACTGGGAGTTAATCATCTTAATTACATCTTATTCTGAAGTTCCATTTCTCAAACTCCACTTCCCAGTGATTAGATTTTATTATGCCTTTAAGGAAAGGTCAAAAAGCTCACACCACCAAATAGCTGTTCAGTGTTTAAATGTCTATCCATAGTGATCTTCTCTTCTAAATTTGTAAGTTTAATTCCTCTCATATAATGAGACTTGCCTAGTAGTTTTTACTTCATTTTATTGTATTTTTATCTTCTTCTCAAATTTCTGATTTCCTTCTGAAATGTAACTATCCTGCTTGGACATAACATTTTATACTCAGCGTTACATGTGTGGGCACAGCCACTTCTCTGCTTGGTGCCCTGTTTTGCACCTCCAAGATCCAAGACATCCGCAGATGCCTGCAGGCCATCTGCTTTCTTGTCCACAGATTTCCTCTGAGCATTCACTTTGAGGCGATTACCACAGATTACTAAATACACCCCTGTGTGACTGCTTGCCAAGACGGTCTTATCCTCAAACCAGAACTTGCAATTTTGCTCCGTGTGTAGTATTTTCTATTTAGTTTTATTAAAATACATTGTGCTCGTGGTGACAATCTAGTTAAGCCATTCAGCTTGCACAGCACAGGTAACTTTTTTTCCTTATTTACTACTCTGCCAATTTCTCTGTCATCTGCACATGTTATTAGCACAGATGTGATGTCAGTGTCTAGAGTGATCTTTCATCAGGTGGAACCACTCGCTAGTGAGCCCACTAAAAAGGCCAGGCTTTTTTTATATGTTTGTATTGGGTTTGTGTGGCAAGGTTTTGGTAGTGGGGGGGGGCTATGGGAGTGGCTTCTGTGAGAAGCTGCTAGAAGCTTCCCCCATGTCCAATAGAGCCAGAGCCAGCCAGCTCCAAGTCAGACCCACCGCTGGCCAAGGCCGAGCCCATCAGCGACAGTGGTAGCAACTCTGGGATGACATATTTAAGAAGGGGAAAAAAACTGCGCAAGAGCAACTGCAGCTGGAGAGACAAGTGAGAACATGTAAGAGAAACAACCCTGCAGACACCCAGGTCAGTGAAGAAGGAGGGGCAGGAGGTGCTCCAGGCACCAGAGCAGAGATTCCCCTGCAGCCCGTGGTGAAGACTGCGGTGAGGCAGGCTGTCCCCCTGCAGCCCATGGAGGTCCACGGCGGAGCACAGCCTGTGGAGGACCCCATGCCGGAACCGGTT
>VYZV01044769.1:0-19889 GCA_013401275.1 Pandion haliaetus | reverse complement strand
CACGCTGGAGCAGTCTGTGCCTGAAGGACTGCAGCCCATCGAAGGGACCCATGCTGGAGCAGTTTGTGAAGAACTGCAGCCTGAGGGAAGGACCCATGTTGGAGAAGTTCATGGAGGACTATCTCCTGTGGGAGGGACCCCACGGTGGAGCAGGGGACGAGTGAGGAGTCCTCCCCCCTAAGGAGGAAGGAACGGCAGAGATGTGTGATGAACTGACCCCAACCCCCACTCCCCATCCCCCTGCGCTGCTGTGGGGGGGAGGTAGAGCAAACCAGGAGTGGAGTTAAGCCAGGCAGGAGGGAGTGTGGGGGAAGGTGTTTTAAAGATTTAGTTGTATTTCTCATTACCCTGCCCTGATTTGATTGGTAATAAATGAAACTAATTTCCCCAAGTCGAGTCTCTTTTGCCCATGACAGTAATTGGTGAGTGATCTCTCCCTGTCCTCATCTCGACCCATGAGCCTTTTGTTATATTTTCTCTCCCGTCCAGCTGAGGAGGGGAGTGATAGAGCGGCTTTGGTGGGCACCTGGCATCCAGCCAGGGTCAACCCACCACAATGTTCCTAAGAATAACTCTATTTTGTATCTATAAGTGACACAGGTTTCAATCTTTTCCATATTAATTCCATGTAGTACAAGCTTTTTAATTAAATCATGATGTGGTTCTAAGTTAGTATTGCAATCTCAGATTCCCTGTCTTCTGGGAAATAAGCTTTCCTATAAATGCTGTGTAGGTGGGGACTGATGGGGATTGCTATCACCTTATTCCAGCTTCCTCCTTTACTCTGTGCTAGGGAGGTTCAGGAGGAGTGTCCTGGTTCAAGAGCAGATCAAGAGACTCTCACATTCATCCCTTCATGCCACAGTATGTGTCCCATCTGTAGGGACCTGCCTGAGAATTAATGAGTTCAGAGGACTGTCAATGCCTCCTTCCTCAATTGTTCTGCTCTGGCAGTGTTCAAAACCACATAGCTAGTTCCATTAATTTACTAGGATTTACTTTTACACTCTAAACTAGACACTGGTTTAAGAAGTGGCTTGAAGTTTCATATGTGCACACACATGGTACTATGTTATTTGAGTAGTGAAAACTGATAAATGCTGCAGCCGCAGAACCAGGCCTAAGCATGCTAGGTGTTAATCAAACAAAAGTAGAAGAAGTAGTCCTTGTCCAAAGAGACTTACATTGCCCCAAAGTTGTTTCGCTCCACATACGATTTCTAGTATTCTCAGCTCTTCATAATATTTCTCATTAGAAATCTTGCACTGTAACGCATCAAGGTCATTACATGTGAAGCTATTAAACAAAATGCAAGACATCAACAATATTTAAGATGAACATGCAGGGTCTGGTCTTCTACAGTGCAAAACATGCTCTGGCCAATGCTGAAAGCCTCCGAGGTACATTGTTTCCAGTGTCAACACAGGACTTGCAGCATCTCTAAAGAAGTACTTGAACCCTGCCAGGTGGGGTTCAATAAATAGCTAGCAGGATATTAATAAAATCACCCTGAGAGTGTGAAAGTCTTGGCACAACAAGAGCAAAAAAGAGCCAAATACTCACCTAAGGTAAATGGCTACATTACCATCAAATAGAGTTACGCCAATTTATACCATTTTCTGAATTTATGCATTTTCCATTGGACTTTAAAAATGGTCCATGGTTTATGCATATTTATATTCACGCTTTTCAAAAGACTGCATTTAAGTAATCGAGTATCTTTTCCTCTTTCCATTACACATCTGAGTAAACTGCAGCCAAAGCAGGAAATGCCTACAGCCACTGAAAGGATGTCTGCAAATCAAAATTGTCCTAGAAAATTCTGCCAACTAATAGTCTCCCAGCCTTCTCGTAATTATTGTTTTTACCTGTGACACATCCCACTTATCTTCTCTGTATTTTTTTTGTCTGCTCACTTTGGAGAGAGCTATTATGTTCTGCACTTTGTCTTATTTTTTTAAGTCATTCATATCCTGGCTATAAACCCAAGTCCTGTCTCTTCATGTACCTTAAATCATCCTGATTTGAAAGCTGGCCATGCTCAACCTTCTGTTTATGTTTCATTTTCTCTGGCCTCTTTCTCTTCCCTTCCTCTACTCCTCGGCAAGTACTTCCAAAAGACCAGCTCCAAAATGCACGCTGGAAATCCTGAATTTTACATTATTTTTTTCATAAAAAAGTAAATCCTCATTGTGGTCATCCCTGGACTCTGTGTGATACACTTAATCTATGATGATTTTAGGTCAAACCAAAAGAACTTCTATAACTATTTTAAAAGCCTTTATAATGGTCATGTTAGAGGCTTCTATCCTTTTTCCTCAAGCTTGCCCTACATTTGTTAGCCCGAAGTTCAGTTTCCACTCCTGATTTAAATGGGCAACGTACACAATTTGCCTGCCAGGAAAACATGTAGGTGTACTACCCTGAACAGTGCACAGTCAGACAAAGATATCAAAGGCAGTTTGACTGCTGGAAGTAGTAGCAGATGGCATCCCCCCCTCCCCTGCAGCAGTTGCTCTCTCTGGTCCTGAGAGGTTCTGCAGGGCACCCTGTCGTGGCATGCAGGCATGCACCCCTTAGCTGCTTTCAGCTAAATTACTGTGATTTCCAAGAGTTTTCAGGCAGATTTGGGAAACACAGAAATGGAGTTTTAATGGCCACTCATAATATTTTTTGCCTATCATGTTAAGTGAATGGAGTTATGCTGTCATTAAATAGTCAGAAGGTCTGCCAACTTTCTAGAAACAACCCAGCTGAAGTACCTGAGAGCTGCCTTCTTCCTGGCTCAGTACAGCTATAAATACTTAATATTCACGGTGTGAGAAAGATCTTAATAAAAATATTTGGCTTAAGGTCTTGAACGTCAAGAGCTTTTCCTGAGGTCCTTATCTCCTTAAATGCACTCAAACCTCGTAGAGTAATTGGGAGACAAGGTAGTGGAACAGATAGGGTTATCTTAAAGCAATACCGGAGCAGGGAAATTAGAGATTAATGCTAGCCTTTACTTCTGACTTGGAGCCCAAATTAGGTGACCTAAGCTACTAGAACTTCTATCAAAGGTAACTGTCAAGTGATCTTTTAAAGTACACACCTGACCTGACCTGTTAAATAAAGAAATCTTTCATGTTGTGGTTAATATGGCTCAGCAATGCAGCTAAGAAAGAGATACTGACACCTTTACAATTGTGCTGCTCTCTTCCTCTTTTAATGTATTTTTACACTGACCACTCATGCAGTAGAGGCGGCAAGGGTATGGACCTGAAAGTCAGCAGAGTCTGCTCCAAGGGCTAATGAGGCTGGTGGAGAATCCAGGCTTTGGGCTGACGTTCTAGAAATGTAGCACAATGAATGACATGTATAATGTAATGTAAGGGCTTCGGTGGGTAGGGGAAATACAATCCTCGATTAATCTGACCTTCATTTACCTTGTTGAATCAAGCTCCTCATTCAGCTTGGGCTATAATCAGTCCTGCCGTCTGTGGTTCTTTGTTAAACCAGTGCTGTTTGTGTTTAGTCAGCTGTGAAAAGGGACCGAGAGAATAGTTTCTTCAGTGCAAGGTGTTAATGTCAGTCTCCCACACACATTCACTTAGAAACAGAACCAAATTTCATTTTAGAGGCTCTTCAACTTCAAGGTGAACAATCTGAATCACCATTCCACCCAGAGTAGGTGTAATTTCTTTTTACTTGACTTACGTGACAGCAACCAAACTTAGCTATCACCAATGTCTCCTTTCTCTTCTTTTTTATTCAAACGTAAAAGTTTTATGGAGGCTTTGCTTTAAGATTGAAGCAAGAAGCTGATCTATGAAAGCATTTTGTTAGTTCACCTTTAACTGATATAGCTAGCAAAACCCAAATATAGATGGCAAAATGCATGCCTTTTATCAGCACATCTTGGTTTGGAGAGCTGGTTTAAATATACTGGAAAGAGAACCCTTTCTGTGGCACAAGGAACACCTCCAGCAACAGGGTTTGCCATTTTAATTTCATAGGCATGTCTCTTCAGGTATAGACTAAGTTCTAGTAGCCATTAAGGTTTAATGATAAAATTAATAAACCCTAAATGTTGAATAAATCCTATATATGAGTAAATCCCAAGTGTTCAAGCTTTCTTGGTGGATGTCAATGTAAGGAGTAATTAAATGCTATAAAAAAATCATTTTATTATGTTTCCATAGACAGCTAAAAAGGGAAAAGCAGTGATATAGATAGACAAAGGCAAAAGTTTAAAAGGTCAAGGTTTCAACTACTGTAAGTAGCTCCATTGACTGCAGGGGATTCACAGCAGTGCACACGTGTTGAAAAGCTGGCCTTACTTTAATATTACAGAATCCATTCAATAGGTACATCATGAGAGTCAAGATGCAGTGGTGTACAAGAGTAGTGAACAGACATTTCTGACCGACCTTAGATCCCACCATTACCTGCAAAAGAGGTTTATTTTGTTGTTGTTATAACTAAAAGNATAAAACCCTCAAGGAAACAAATCTCTTGGTTTTATCCTAATACACTTGGGTAAAGTCACCTCTTGTTGTAAAGTTCAGTGCTGGTCTCACTGAGGTACAGTGTAGTAAAAACTGTATTTAATGCTACTGGGATTTCGGAGCAGGATAGTAATGCATACTGATTCCCCTTCCTTAAACCAGACATCTTTTTGGTAGTGAAGACATACCACAGTCTGTGTCCCAGCTGAGAGCAAATCCCACAGCAAATGGGACCATTTGTTATGGCTTGTGGAAATGTATAGCACTCCCTAATGTGGGAAAAAAGTAATAAAAGATGGATGAATGCCCATCCAATTCTCTATTTGCTCAAAAAATCTAGATAAGAATGTTTTAAAAGATAAACTATTAATTGGCATGTTTCTCAATAATTTATGAAGAAGGTTACATGCATGATAAAATGTGTAAGAGGAAGGGATTTTCTTCTTGTTTTTTTCACCTTTAAGCTACCAGGAAGGCTAATTCTCTCATAACTTTGCTCGAGGAGTCATCAGAGACCTCACATGTTCGCTTTGAACTTTTTCTGCCTTGAAGAAAGACAGAGAGATAAATTTCCTCCTGAGTGTTTTTCAGTACTTGAGTTAAAAGTCAAAACCAAACAGTGTGAATGAAACTCACTTTCCTTCTCATTACTCCAGATTTATTTGCATACATTTTTCTGCTGTCATAATTTTCTCTTCTTCTTTGTCCCGAAGCCTGGAGACTCCAAGGAGTCACCTAGAAAAGGGCTATAAGAGATTAATTTCTACCACGACACAAATGTATAGATCCAGAGATTATATGTCATCTAATCTTTATAATTAAAGAGAAGGAAAAAGAACATAAACCTGACCTTCCCCTCCTCCTTTCATGATCAATTATTAGTAACAGTACCTTTTTCTATAGGGTTCTCACATGTGTCCTTCATTATTCTTAAAGAATAGCATAAGATTAGCTTTATTTATCATTAACATTCTTCCCTGACCTTAAAAAAAAAGCTGTTTTTTAACCCACCCCACTGAAAAAAAGTGCTGACTCAATTTCTAAAGGGTGGGTGAAATAGTTGCCATAGCCTCAAGGCAGCAACCATGTAAATGCTAACAAGTTATTCTGGTTTTACATGTCTCTTCACCTTTATATAGGTTCTACCACCTCTGCGTCTCATACCGCATGTGTTAATGCTCGAGAAGTTCTTTTGGGCCCTATAAACAGCCCCATAATATACTTGAATGTAAACTGAAATAGTTTCCTCTAATTCTCTGTTGCCTATTTGTTAAGCATATTCTTGCTCTGCACATTTACCTAGTGCTCGGTTTTGCCACCCATACAGCGTCTCCCATTTTATAACCCCCTTTTTTTTTTTTTTAAATTCAGAACAATAGCTTGGATTGTGACAATTGCTTATTCAGTTTCAGAGAAAGTAAAAAATGCAATCTGCTTCTGCAAGAGCAGCCCACATCTTGAATCCATATGTTTGAGATTGTAGGAAAACTGGATTCGATGCTCCCCCCATGAGCAAATTCAGGCAGCGAAGGGTGACGATAGTGATGAGAAGGGCAAGGAGGGATCCAATCTGTAACTGTACCCTTAAGAGTGGCTGCATGGGTGCAAAACTCAGGGAGAAGATGCTGTGTTTTATTATGACCCAGTGTATAACACATTTCCCTCTTGCTCAAGTCAGGAATTTGAAGTCAGAATATTCTTACTTAGGGCTGACGAATAAATTTACAATCCAGGCCATTTGCTTCCCAACCTGTTGGAGTTAGAAACCTCCCAGAAGTACGAAAAACTTTCTGTGAGCTGAATTACATTTTCACCAAAGCCTACAAAGACAGACTGGCTCTTATCAAAGTCAAAGCAATAGCATCTGCTGGTGTCAGCAGTCAAATGTTTCCCCCAGAAGTGAGAAGCCCAGTACCAGCTGCTGGCCACAGCCGAACCCCTGTGTGCCCAACACCAGGGCACCCCGAGGGCCTCCCCCAGAGCCACCCGGTACCCGGCAGGCCCCTCGTGTCCTGGGCTCCTATGGCAGTGCTCCTGACTCTTACAGCTGCAACATAACCTAAGTAAACTCTAAGGGATTTCAGGAACAATATAACATGGTACTTTATTTTTAATGGGGACATGCTGGTACCATTTAGGGAATAAATATGCAAATGTCAAGGCACCTTAGGAAGAACACAGGAGCGGACTATTAGCAGTAGCAGAGAGCAACAAGAAGGAAAAGGCAAGCCAGAGAATGGATAGGAAGGGATAAGTAGGCAGCAGAGCTCATACCATGCCTGATGAATTTTGTTTAACAGACAGCATCTAAAACTCAGCGAAAAAAGTTCCAGGAGAAAAAAAGAAATATTTTCCATGCTTGGTTCTTCAGAGGCTAATTAAGTAATAAGCAGGCTACAAATTCAGCTGGTGTAAAGGGTTGCGCAGAACAGCAACTGCAGAGCAAAATCAGTGTCTTACCACCAGTCATGGTAGCTGTCTCCAAAGTACCAGGGGATCTGAGCGGTTGCATTTTGCACATAGGCGAGCTCAGGCTGGAAAAGGGACACTTAAAAGTTTAACCAAATAACGTATTTGTCCAGGCAGCTGTGGCCATCCTAGAACCAAATACCTCTGCAGGAACCCACCTGTTAATGATCCCACACTAGATTTTAGCATGGGAAAGAGCAGATTGCAATTAGAAACATTGAACCTGTTCTTCATCTCTCTCACGCAAAGCAAATTAGCAGTTACAGGGCTGTAAAGACTGGAGAGGGAGGAGCCATCAGAGTGGGAGAGAGGTGGCCGGTCCCAACCCAGGTTTCACAGGCACAGGAATGAAAAATAACAAGGGAAAGAACAGGTTTCACGTTAACAGAGCAGCTGGAATTCAAGCCTGAAAAATTTCAGGGCTCTTTTTTCCCTCTATTTATATAAAATTTATAATGCAAATACAACTGTATTTTTGTATGCTGTGCCTCTCAGCTCTATTTATAATTTGACCATCATTTTCAAACCTGGCTGATTAATATTAGGCCATTAAAATCATGCTCAGATTTCTAAACAAACATTCTCCTTTTTTATTGTTATTGGAAGTGTTGAACTCCTGCCTTCCCCTATGGCATGTGTAGGATGGTTTTGCCTTTCAGCAGACTCTTAGGGTGAAGTAAAACAAACACTTTTCCATCGTGTAAGAGTCTCAGCAATTAGGCTCCTGAGGATATCCTGTTATAACAGAGGTGCTCCTCTCGCCCCTATTCCCCGTGCTCCAGCAGAGTCAGCCTGTGAACTTGGAATCACGAACTCACGCAAGTTTGGGTGGAAAGGGGATCGTCTGTCCCAGACCCTGCCCAGCACGGGGCCAAATGCAAAGTTGGGACACCGTTTTCTCCCTCCTCTCCCACTGGTATTTGCAGGGAATCACGGGGTCTCCCCTTCTCCAGGCTGAACTAACACCATGCCCCCCATCCTCTCCTCGAATGAGGTGGGTTCCACAGCCCACCTGCGGACCCACTCCCGTCTGCCCTTGACTTTTCTCCTGCCCCTCTGGTTTCTGCTGCAGGGGATTATGCCAGCCCTGGGACAGGGCTTTGCTTCTGCTTCTGCTGAACTTCACATTGCTGCAGCCTGCCCAGGTTCCCCCGAACAGCAGCCCTGCCCACTGGCATATTGACCACGACCCCCGTCCTACCCACTTCATCCCCCAGCAGCTCAATTTCTTTGCCTGTTCCACATGCAGGTAGATAGGAAGTGCCACTAAAATCCAAATCATCTTTGCCGAGGGGTAAAAGATCTCATCTACATGACTGAGCTGAGTCTATACTTCCAGAACTTGTTCCCAAATGGTCGCTTGTGCTGTCTGCATCCACAGTAACTGCCTACAGATCCATACCACATGTACCCTGCTTTAAACTTCATGATTCACCATCAAAACGTCCTGACCAAGATCACGTTGTTGTAACTATGGTCAAAAAACTTATTGCCTGATGCGTTTGCCACTTTCTCTGTTACATAATACCCTCACCTTATTTCACAGGGGATCAGGAGGATGAATGCATTATTAATATGGAAAGCATTCAGATTTGGGGGGGTGAGAAGCACCAGCACTTATGAATTATCTTATGAATACAATATAAATTATTCAGCAACTATATGTCCTTCTCACAAAGGAACCCAAAGGTTTTGGCCTTACTGAGCTTACAGATTCCTAACTAGAGAGGGAAAAAAAATTAAATCCTAAAACTTAAATGTAAACAAAAATGTAAATACAAATGAAAATACTTTTAAGTACCTCATTGGCAAAGTTTGCCCTCGTGTCACATTTTACTTTAATAGTGACTTTGTCCACCATTTTAGGAAAAAAAAGTGCTCATTTCTTATGATGTATGCTCATGCAGCTCTAGTTTTACTTTGGTAAGTTCATTTATTAATCTATTTTCTTTGTTTATTGCTTTTTTTGGTGGAATGAAATCTCATACATTCCCTAATGTGCCAACTTTCATTAATTAAAAAATAATACCTTTAAGATTAAAAGTGCATTGTTACGCCTATGCTAATTTTACCATGAATTTTAATAAAGCCAGAACTCCGCCCTAAAACTTTCAGAAACTGGGGGAATGTCTACATGGAGAATTTGGAACCCACTGGACTTTATATTGTTTTCCTTTTTGAGCTCATGCTCTTTCACAGCTGTAGAGGCTTGTGGTTTAAAACAGAAAGGCAGCTAGTGTGAGTAAGGTAAGCGAGGTCTTTTTGAACTTGGAATTGAAGATTTTTTTTTCTTTCCAAATCCTACGCAAAGTATAGGGAGAAAAAATTTCCCAAAACATTTCTTTCTAATTTACTTTGTTAGCTGCAATCTCTCCCACTCATTGGTGTACTTTGGCAAGGAAATTGTTCTGCCAAATACAAGTAAAGCATACTGAAAGTACTTAACTGATCTGTTGATGGGTCACCTAAATACAGTCTTTAAAGGGGTACTAATTTTAGAGATAATTATAAGCATTTTACATGACTCCATTTTTTGTTGACAGCATTTCTCAAGTATTAGCACCCCATTTTAGGAATAATACAATCGTGTCAATGAGATGCTTACGTTCACTGCAAAAAAAAGTGCAAATTCAGTTTAGAGGGGGAAAAAGCAAATTAGTTAACACCTACAAGATGCCCTTTTCTCTCTTGGTCATTCCTTCTACTCTGGGACCATCTCTAGGCAGTACATCAAGCCTGCAACCTGTCCACCGCTTTGTAATAAATATCTGAAACGTGCTTTGCACCTTCTGCAGAAAGAAATTAGGGACGAGCCCTGTGGCTGCTGTAAATAGAAATAACTCCATAGGCTTTAGTGGAGCTCTGCTGCATTGCACTTCTGGACATCCTCCCTGTGTTTTGAAACATTTCTGATGCAGAGGAAAAGGGAGGGGGTATTTTCCAGCAGCTGGAGAAGAGGGTCTGGGACACCATCTGGGTTCATGTTCTCTTTGCTGCCTCTGAGCAGTCACTTCAGACCAATCAACATTAGAAAAACCACACTGCTTTAATTACACTCATTAGGAATGTGGTATTTTTATGTATTTTTATACCACCATAAATTCTTGTTCCTTACCCAAATACAGTTTATTTTGTTCTTTCGTTGAAGGGAAGGCATACTGCTGCAACTGCCTCTACACAGTGGAAGTTTCACTTAAAATTATATTTAAACATAAAACTAAACCTGCAACCATTCTAGTATAGGCAGGCCCCTTGTTTATCTCTGCTTCAGCGTACCTTTGAGGGATGAGTAGGGTAGTATTTCATCTGAGCGGGATATCGTATTGTTGCATGAACTCAGGTTGCAATTGCTGTTCACAAGGACCTGCTCGGGAGCTTACGCTGCCCGACAGAGCAAGGCGTGGGTGCAGCATGGTGGCACAGCCTTCCACGGCAGCGACCCAGGCCTTCAGGAAACTTGGCCTGTCTTACTCACTCCAGCACCTCTACCAAGCTGGAGGGTTCATTCTGCTATTTGATCCTCCATGAGAGGATCCTTGTGGGAATTTCTCACAGGCAAATGTGTATGCGCATCTCTGCACACACATGCTCCCCCCACCTCGCCATGGTCTTCTCTGGGTTCAGCAGCAAAATGGTATGATCAGCAATGCCAAAATACAGACTGGAGTGTGCAGCTACATTTCAAGTTGTTGGGGTTTGTTTTTTTTAAATAAAGTAAGCTGATGACAATGTGGGGGGGGGTTAAGTAAAGTAAGCTGATGACAACGTGAATTTTTGTTTGTTTGTTTTAGAAATAAAAAGGGGAGATTGCTTCTCTACAATTCTGTCACTAGAGCGTCTTCCACGAAAAAAGAAACCTCAAGATAAAAATTATTTGCTCCCCTCAGAAAGAAGAAAAAGCATAAAGAAATGATTGTTGCTGGGGTTGAGTAGATCGGGGACTGAACACAGATTAATCCCAAGCTTCAAGCTCTGATTACTGCTGAGGAGTAAAGAGTACATGGCCATAATTGGATGGATGTTAATAAGGGTCCTAGCATATCACTAAACAACAGAAATCTTGCAATGTGACTGGAACAACAAAGCCTTTCTCTTTGAACCGAGAGATGCAGTAAAGAACTGTTGGCACGGCGGTCCCGCCTATTTCAGCTGGACTCCTTGTGAGGGTAAAGGCTAGTATGTTAGGTCCAAGGTGTGGGGTTTTAAATGAAGCATGTTTGTATATTGTGTCTGTGTGTTTCTTGATGTGTGCAAATACACATACATAAATATACATTTATGGTTCTGAGCCCTCAAATAATACTGAAAAATAAGTAATTTCATGCCTTTTTTTGGTTGATAAATCTGATGATTGCTGTGCTGTTTTACAGCGATTTGTAGACTTGGTAAAAGAAGGTAACAACCAAAGTTAAACTTAAACCCTACCAGAAAGACCTGGGCAATCTGTGCCTTTGCAAGCAATTGGGAAGCTTCCACGGAAGCTCACCCTCATGGAAGGAAAGCTGGTTAGCTTCTCCTGGCACTGGGCAAAGGAAAGAGATAAAAAGTAATTCTATTCTATTTAGTGACCACACTCCAGTTGCAAATGCTCACATGGCTCTAGGTTGCAGATAAATCTTTCTAGCTGGGCTACTCATTACTCTTATAATAGTAAACATAAACATTGATGAGTGCAAATGTAGTCTGTTACGGAAATTGTGTGGTATCTGAAAATCTTGCAGCTGCTCTTACTCCTAATTAAGTCCAAGCTCATCTGGAGGGACTGGGATTTGTAAAACTGAGAGTCCATATGACTTCAAAAAACCCCAACAGTCTCTTTTCTATCTGGAAAGTTACAGAGCAATCAGCTTGAATGATAACATGGTCTCACCCTAATCTTGAAGCTGATTCTGTAAACACTCTGCTGAAATTAGATGCCATTTTAGTTGATATCTTTTTAACCTGGTAATATCCCTGTATTGCAAAAATCCTTTCTATATTGCATATTGGTTTAAGTATTTTTGCCTCAGGGTAATTTCAGTATCAGGCCCCTTCAAGTTCTAATAGGGAAGCAAATGAATAAACGTACAAATACACCACGATAAGTATGTAAAGACACTGCCTCTATTCTTATCACAGAGGGCTCAATCTAAATTTTTTAACATTTAGAAATGGAAAACATTGCAATTAGTGTTACACTAGAACTTGTATAAAAAAGTTGATTTTCCACCTAACCTTTCTTTCAAAAGCATTTAATTTTTGATAATGTATACAATGGTTATTTTCAATTCAAATTTTTTCTTAAAAAAAAAAGAAGAATAGTAAGTTTAATCGCTATATACACAAGGATACTTTCAGTTCCACTTTTGGTATATTTATGAAAATTCTAAGCTTACCTCATCTATCTCAGTTATGTTTTCTCCAGTCTTTCATGGTTGACAGAGTTAGAGATGTAACTTAGATAAGTTAGTTAGTATTAGATGGTTAGTGTCCTTAAAAAAAAAAAAGAAAAAAGCTTAGGGCTGACAAGCTAATTCTATTCTAAGGGTAAGTAAAGAAATAATTTTATAACGAGGAATTTTATGTAAATGATTCAAAATATTTCAGGTTGACTCACAAAATTTTAATTTAATTGAAATGAAATGTTTACAGCCTTGAAAAGAAAAGAACAAAAGAACTTAGTACAGAAAATACAAAACAATGTAATCTTTTATGTCCTCTTAATATTTCCCCTCTTTATTGAGAAAAAAAGAAAAAAGCCAGCAGCCTATACAGAACTAATTACACAGAGGAATCATAAGCAACTGCAGCTCATGAAAATATTGCCAGTCACAAATTTACCGTAACACAATGCAGAGGAAGCGATAGTTTGAAGCCCATGCTGTCAAGTCTGATTTTGGAAGTCTCAAAATGCATAGTTAAACTTAGCCACACTGGGAAGTATTCAAGGGAAATGGCTAAGGGGCATACAGGAACTACCTCATTCCTATTATCTTTCCTAACTTGTGTTTCTAATACCAACATTAAAGGAAATGCTGAAATCAGTGAGAAAAAATCAGCACGGTAAGATTCAATGAAAAGGAGGAACCGTAGCTTGTGTGGTGTGGGGCTGCGGCAGACATGGGCTACTTGGGGGGCTCAGGCAATGAGGTTTATGCTGTGATTTGGGGGAGGTAACAGGAGGCAAGGGCANAGGAAGGAAGGAAGGAAGGAAGGAAGGAAGGTTCTCACTTAGTACTGACAGATGAAGTAGGAATACTTGATTTGAGAGTAAAGACAGTAAAGAATTAAGGAACCATTTTGGTTGTGTCCTGGTTTCGGCTGGGATAGAGTTAATTTTCTTTCTAGTAGCTGGTCTCGTGTTATGTTTNGGTATAGTGTTATGTTTTGGGTTCACTATGAGAACAATGTTGGTAACACACTGGTGTTTTCAGTTGTTGCTGAGTAGTGTTTAGACTAAGTCAAGGATTTTTCAGTTTCTCATGCCCAGCCAGCAAGAAGGCTGGAGGGGCACAAGAAGTTGGGAGGGGACACAGCTGGGACAGCTGACCCAAACTGGCCAAAGGGGAATTCCATACCAAGTGATGTCACGTCTAGTATATAAACTGGGGGGACTTGGCCCAGGGGGGCGGATGGCTGCTCGGGAACTGACTGGGCATCGTGCATCACTTGTTTTGTATATTCCAATTCTTTTATTATTACTATTGACATTTTTAGTTGTTATTATTATTGTTATTAATTTCTTCCTTTCTGTTCTATGAAACTCTTCTTATCTCAATGCACAAGTTTTACTTTTTTTTCCCCCAATTCTCTCCCCCATCCCACTAGGTGGGGGGAAGTGAGTGAGCAGCTGCGTGGTCCTTAGCTGCCAGTTGGGGTTAAACCATGATGGGTTGTAATGGAGATTTGTACTGATTTATTGAACCTGTTTCTCCATCACTGCTCAGTCTTTCAAACGACTTTCTGTGTTATTTAGGAACTGCAATAGCACAAAAAAAGATTACTTATTACAGGTGCTTTCATCCCTATTGTATCCACTTTTTTTCCAGTAGTTATAAGGTATTGAAAATGAAGGACCTTATTATACTCCCATTGAAGTAGTGGCAAAACCACTGTTGATTTCAAGGGGAACAAGACAGAGACTAAAAATAGATTTGGTACCTGAATGTCTTAATTTAAATACCCATTTTTTAAATAGAGCTGGCCAAAGCATGAAATTAGGAAGTAAATTTTGAATTTTTAAATATCCATTTTTATTGCATTTTGAACAGCATAATACTGTCTTTTAAACATGTACCAGTATTGTATTTTAAATTTAATCACAGAATATGAGCTGAGTCTCTTCTCCCTCTCATGCATTTTTATTCATGTCCATGTAGAGCACTGGTCTCTGTGAATAGAGGCTATGAACTGTATGAGGTCAACTGCAGCCACATGGAAATTAAGATTGAAAAGCAGGTCTGACTTATTACCTTTGTAATAGTTTGGTTTACTGCTACAGTGAAGGGTTTGGATATTACACTTTTCTTTGTTTCTTCTCTTTCTTGGATAAGGTCCTAGAGAAAACTTTTGGAATATGAAGAAAAAAAAAAATCCAAAAACTTCACGGAAACTGCTTGTTTTATATAAAACTATTCCTGTTAAAAATAGAAAGACAGTCACTTTGCACACACCTGTAGAAATAATAAGTGTGCAAATTGGGAAGGCAAAGTAAAACTTCTCTGTTGTCAGGATATCAACACCAGTTTTAATGGAAATGTGTATTAAATAGCCTGATAGGTAATTAGCCAACCACACTTTGGCTTCTCAAAAATACCACTTCTCAGAGGTCTGTGTTTGAAGATTTTAAGGCTAGAAAGCACCATTGCGATAGTCTGCTCTAAGCATATAACATCGTAACATGGGCCATAGGACTTCCTGGTGCCTTTTGAGACTCGGTGGCTGTGCTTGATTTAAGATTCCACTTAGAGAATATCCACACCAGCTCTTTCACTGGTTAATGTTCTCTGTCCTTAAAAACCTGCTGCTTCATCTGTAACTTCAAGCTGTAGATCTCCCTGTGCTTGAAGATTCTCCCTGTGAAGACTGAAGACTCCTCTGCTAGCTCCTTTCCCACATGTTGGTTCTTCCAGAGGGTTGACTTACTTCATTGGTAAGTTAAACCGATTGCTATCTTCAAAAATAAGCCATTTACCAATCCTTTTGTCATTATCAGTACTATTCTCTGTAGTTTCTCCAATTTATCATCATCCCTCTTGAAGTGCAGGTAATGGAATGGGACTACTTTAGTAGTAGTCACACCAGCAGTGCCAAGCAGAGAGATAGTATAACCTCTGTTCTCCTTCCTTACATGTCCCTTTCTGCGTACCCAGTAATCACAGCAGCTCTTTCGACCGTGGCACCATGAGGCGCGCCCAGTCAGATTAGTTTTCTGCCAGCATTAGCATTACGAATATGACTTTCTTCAGAATCCTTCACCCTTCTATTCATTGTTCCCCAAAACGGCAGCTTGCATTTAGAAATGATACAGCATACCTTGTGCCGCTTCAGTAGCCATAGAGATTGTGTAAAGAAAAGCTATTTTAGAATTCTTGAGTAAAAAATTTTGCATTTGGCGAGGGAAGCAATCCATATGTCTTACACTTTACAACAGTGAATCATGCTTTAAATCCTGAGTAATCCCACTGAATCAAGGGGAACCTTTTTAAAGTGTAAAATATTATACAATGCAATGTCAATAGAAACAGGGAACTATCACAGACTGCATCTACACTGCTCTTGGTCTAATTCAGAAGCGCACTTCTGAAATTAATCTCCTGAGTCTCCCCCCGTGCTGTGCTTTGGTACGCAGAGCAGAGCAGATTTTGAGCATAAGAACTGGTTTCCCTTTGGGTGAAACTAACCCAACCGGTGCAGCTCAGGAGTGTGTCCAAGGTGCTCCAGCCGACCACTGTCAGGCAGTCTGTGGGACCAGCCTGGGGTGAGACAGCCCCAGTCCCAAGAGGCATCTGGAGGCTGATGTTGGTGCAGTGTAGATGTTTGGTCTTTGCTGCCGCTATTTCATCCTACCCACCTGTGCCAAGCTACTTGCTTATCTAGACATAGACATGTCTTGTTCCATGAAACTCTTGTTCGCTTGCTCTTCTGCGTGTGTACTCGTGATAGGGACTGGGCTCTCCTTGAGGCTTTCCTGACAAAGTCCCCACTGGACTTTTTCTATAATCCGTGTTAACAAGAACTCTTCAGGAAGATTAGGTCTTCTGCAGAGGTAGGCTCCTGGTTCCCACCTCGCCTTAGCCACTTGGAGAAGTATGCTAGCAGGGCTGCTCCTGCTGGCCTCAGAGGGTAAGACTATCCTCACAGGGCAAGGGGAGACATCTGACAGCACCGTCACAATGCTCAGGACTCATATACCCCCAGAACACCTGAGCAACTAAGGGAGATGATACATGGCTAAGATCTCTCACATCCATAGCCCAACCTCTGCGTAAGTCTGGCTTCTCTGCAGGAGATCTGATCCTGTTAATTCTCTAGGTGTTCCACTCTGCAGCCAGCTCCGAGGTAGAGCTACTTTCTCTTCTAAAATCGTTCATGGGAGGAAAAAAGGCTTGAAATCATAAGCTGTCCCAGGCATTAATTCAGCACAGCTGGGGCCATGCAATACTGCATGGATGTGGGAAGACAAGGAAAGAGATGATCACCTCCCTCTTCTTTCTATCCCAGACTGGCAGGAGGCCAAACTGTCTCTAAGAGTAAATTAGAGCAGCATAAAAAAATCTCTGTTCCATCTGAGGATCCTAAGGGACCCATATAGCTAGCTCAGCCCTTCGTGTCAGCCCACTAAATAGATCAGAGGAGTGTAGATTACATACATCAAAGTTTCTGATTTATTTTACCTTAAGTAATAACAATTATACGTTCCACATACTAAACAGTATCTTCCATATAGTAAATATGAGTGCTGCCCTAACTTGTTTAGATTTTTGCAACTGCACTTTGGAAAAATCACTGAATACGTTCTCATCATCTTATATAAAGAAGCAAAAACACATCTGGTGTAACGCTTACCTAATATGCAGTGTCCCTGAGCAGTGGAAGATGTGCATTGATTGTATAATTGCACAGGGAAGAAACTATGAATAGTGCGTCCCAGTTTGCAACCTCTGCAACAGTGTAACAGCATCAAAATTCTTATCAGAAACTATTAGCTTCCTACTAGATTAGATCAAATTCCTGTCAGAGCCCGAGGAATCTAGATCTTCACATCTCAAAAAGGTGGATGAAAAAATATCACTAGAAAGTGCAGGTATTACAAGACACATGAAGCAAACTGTAAAGATGCTGGCAGAATAGAAATCAAAGCTTGCTGCCACAGATCTGCTAAATAATAGCAGTAGTAATAAAAAAAAGTGATGATGATGATAATAATAATATGCTAAAAGTCTTTACTTTCCCACCACAAATTGTCTGGTGGGACAACTTGTAATAGGAAAGCTAGGCATTTATGTTTAATGTATTTAAGTATTGCAGAACTAGTGCCTACCATGTCACATTTCAGTTTATAGAATATCTACATATTGCAACATAAGAATTCCATCCTGCACCTGTAATCCCAATAGTCTTGAGGCATCTACTCAAGTTAAAATACTTGTTTTCACTATCATATCAGAAATTTGTATATTAATTCTCTTAAAGACTTAATTAGCAGATTAGCAGATCCACATTTTTTACAGTTCATAACAGGAGTAAATAATTAATCCATATTTCAGACTTTTTTTGTGAGGAGAACTATTTAACTACAGCTATGTAAAAGTAGAACCAATTATTTATTTTTGAATGATTCACTTATTCAAGAGCAATTACTTTTATCTGCCCAGTCAGAGAACAGGAAAACATGGTGTGGGGGGAAAACAGTTAGAAACAGTTACCAGCACAATACACGATGATGAAGCACTAGAAAAATAAATAACAATGGCTTTCATCTTTTAAAATGCAAAATATTTTGTCTTATGATCCCATTATCTCCACAGTAGGCCAACCTTGCTAGCCCTTGACTTTGATCGTTTCAGGTTTGAGTTTCCATTTTAATGAGGGCAAGAAACCACGGCTCTGGCTTCCTTCGTTTGGCGCTGCAGGGCCGCAGCACTGCTGCCGATCTCCGTTGCTGCGTCACAAGTTATGAAACCAAAAAAAGACGACTCTTAAAAACCTGGTAATTTCTTTTATACGTGGTCACTTTGGGGTCTTCTGTTACACAAAGGCCAAAATTATTGTAATGGCCAGAGCAGCGATTCACTCTTCCATCTTTTACTCTACCATCACTTTACAGTTGTTCTTTTTTTTTTCATTTTCACTGAAAAAAACCCAAGTCTTTCTTATGGGTTCTGTGCTGCTCCCCTTAGCCAAGCATAGCTTGAAAAAACCACCTTCCTTGCTAGACTTCATTTTAAGTTCTCAGCAAGCATTACAGCAGTAGTAACCTCGTCTCCCCAGGGGCTAGCTGCAGCCTGACTGGCTTCCCAGCGGAGCTGAGACCATGCCTGCCATTGCTGCCGCTGAGACACGGCTATGTACAGACGATTCGGACCGGCCGTAGGAACCGCTTCAGAAAGCGAGGAGAGGTAGGCAGCCGTAGCCCTTCAGACTTGCCCTCTTCTGCTTGTCCTGATTCCTGCAGGGCTTAGACTGCACTGGTAACGGGCAGCGGTTGTGCCCAGTTAAAAAAAGAGTAAAAGTCACTTCATTGCATCCGTACGAGACTGCAATTTAATTTCCCTGCCATCATGATACCTTCAGTTCCTCACCAGCCCATCTTTCCTCGCCTGGCGCCGTCTCCCTGCCCGCTCAGCAGAAGGCCGTGCGTGGCCAGGCTCTGGCCAGCCTGGGACAAGCTGTCTGGGTTCCCAGCTGGGAACCGGTGGCTTTCTGAGCTGGAGTTTCCAACACTGTGGTAGGTACACAGACAGAGCACCCAGGCAGCGTAGGATGAGCACATGCTGCTCCTCAACAGTGAAAAATCAAACACGCGGCTTGGAAGGCTGCTCCGGGATAGACCTGTAATGCTACCCTCACCAGAGCCTGCTGCTCAGGTCATCCCCCCAGCCCCGGTGCTTCCCTGCCATGTAGCTCCCGGTGCTGAGCTAGCCTAGCCAGGCTGAGCAGCAAGGACCGGGCCTACTGGAGGGGGTGAGAGCTTCATTGCTGTCTGCAGAAGACAGACAGGAGGAGTGGGAATGGTCCCAGCCTCCTTGCTGAACGACCTAGCCTCGGAAGCTACGCAAGTCTTGACTTGGGACCATTTTCTGACGAGCTTACCTCACCTGTAAGCCCACAGGACCTTAAAAACCAAGCAAACAAATGAAAAGCACAAGACCTAAAAATTCAATGCCTTCTCACTATAGATTTGGAAGGCTTTTTGTTTGTTTACATTGTCAAGTAATAAAAACCTAATGTAGGTTTCCCTTTTGCAAAACAGTAAATCAAATAGGAGCTTATTTAGAATGGGAGACATTTGCTCTCATGTCTGTCTAAGCGCTGATGGCCTTGCACTGCAATCTCTAGGCTCCCAACACGAAAATGAGTCACATTAGCCCGCAATAACATTTCCCAGCGTTTCAGGAGTTCTTGTTTCAACACATGTGTGAATGTATGTAGCAACGATCTTTGTTGTACTGCCTTGGATGACATCCTATCTTTCCGTATGAACTCTTGGTGACAGATAGTATGTAGGCTTTGGGCTAAATATATAACGAGCATGAAATTCCCTTTAATGTCAAAAAAAAACCAAAAAAAAAAAAAAGTGGAAAGGTCATTCGGAAAAAACCGGCGATAAACACAACCTGCGGTGCCGAGTGAGTCTCGCTGTCACCAGGACGAGCCCACCGAGGCAGACAGCCGGGCAACAGCCACATCATCTTATTATTTGCATTACCTTAACCACGAGGCCGGGGGGGG
>VYZV01044768.1:12240-28812 GCA_013401275.1 Pandion haliaetus | reverse complement strand
GGGGACCCACGCTGGAGCAGTTTGCTCCTGAAGGACTGCACGCCATGGAAGGGACCCATGCTGGAGCAGTTCATGAAGAACTGCAGCCCATGGGAAGGACCCACACTGGAGAAGTTCGTGGAGGACTGTCTCCCATGGGAGGGACCCTACGCTGGAGCAGGGGATGAGTGTGGTGAGTCCTGCCCTGAGGAGGATGAAGCGGCAAAGAAAACGTGTGATGAACTGACCGTAACCCCCATTTGCCATCCCCCTGTGCCACTGGGGGTGGTGTAGGTAGAGAATTCGGGAGTGAAGCTGTGCCCAGGAAGAAGGGAGGGGTGGAGGGAAGGTGTTTTGAGATTTGGTTTTATTTCTCATTACCCTGCTCTGGTTGATTGGCAATAAATTAAGTTCATTTTTCCCCAAGTTGAGTCTGTTTTGCCCATGACAGTAATTGGTTAAGTGATCTCTCCTGGTCCTTATCTCGACCCATGAGCCCTTTGTTATATTTTTCTCTCCCCTGTCCAGCTGAGGAGGAGGAGTGATAGAGCATCTTTGGTGGGCACCTGGCATCCAGCCAGGGTTAACCCATCACAATGCTGAATAACATACACTGAAGTGAAAAAGGACAACAGCATAGTGGCCTGCAGTAAGGGATCAGAGACTGTCTGGATCTGATCAGCCCAGCCATACTGACCCCTTCCTTTTGTGGACAGGTCTGTACCATCTTTGGCACAGCTGCAGAGGAGTGCTTCTGAAATCATGGTCAGATGCCTTAAACTCCTTCTCACTGTACCTGACCACTGTTCTTGTGAACCCAGAGAGGTGCATAACTTTGTGGGCAGCCTAATGAGCATTGGGGCTCACAGTGCCTCTGGTGATAAAAGCAAACAAGAGAGAAAAGCAGTTAAAGAAGAAAATAGAAATTAATATATGGTATTATTCCCACTTGAACTACTGTACAGGGGCCTGTTATCCTATGTTAGGAAGGATATTGTTAAACTAAAGGGCAATCAGAAAAAGGTCATAGCGTGATTAAGTGTTTGAAAATCTCTCTAATGACAATGCTGAAAGGATGGGGAGAGTCTATTTTAGGAAGACCTGTGCAAGGGGCAAGGAATGAAAACAAAAAAGTAACAGTTTAGACATGACAGATAAAGAAATTCTGCTCTTGCTACCTCATAAAAAAAGAACAGAGAGATATTTTTCTGAAATATGGCAAATTTAAAACTTGCAAAGGAAATACTTTTTCAGAGTTGAGTTAAACTATGGGACTTACAAAGGTATTCCCGTAAGTTCTACAAGAATAAGGAGCCTTACCTCTGGCTTTTCCCATGTATATGCTATTTTTCTGCCTTCAGAGTGCCCCTTTGGTAGATTTTTGTTATGAGAAAGAGCACGCACTTGCAAAGGAGGGTGAAGGGAAGGAATGGTCTGGGCCAGACTGTATGTGGTGGTCAATAAGAAGATTTCAGAAGTTTCAGTAACTGGGAGAAGCACAGTGAGGGTTTTGCTCCGAAGCTCCTGTGGCAGTCCTAGCAGCTGGACAGAGCCCAGACAATCTCCTGAGCTCTGAAATGGGAAGCCAAAGCAGTAAGCCCCTTAGGGTACGGGGTGGGCGAGGGGATAGTTGGATCATGGGTGGGGGGGAAATCAAGGCCATTGGGAATACTGAAATGTTCTTGCATTAGCTGGGAGGGGTGCATAGACGGGGGAGTGGAGCTCTGGCTTTAGGGGCTGGGAGTCCTGAGGAACGAAGCACTGGGAGCTATTGTGGATAGCGCCTGCCTTCACATTTCTGCTTTTTACTCCTGTTTGCCAGTGGACATAGTGCACAGTGTCTTCCCTCACAGAACTGCTATAATCTCCTCCCTATCTCCAGTACCCTTTTGGATTTAAAAGAGTAATTTAAGATATACTGATACAGAAATGAAAAATAGTCAGGTTTATGAGAGTAAATGTGAAGAGGAAGTGCTAGAAGGAAGAGAAAACCTCATAAGATAGGTTCTGAGATACCCTTTAACAATCTGGAGTTGGAAAACCTCTCCTTTGCTACTGAGGAGTTGGTCTCCTCTTCTGTAGTGCCAGTCACCACCTGTAGATAAGGCAATGATTTGTATGACAGGTCTGGGTCAGTATAAACATTCTTAACAGTATTACAGCACTAATTGAAAACTGAAAGTGGGTTAAATGCCTCTGAAGAATGGCTGTGAAATATATTATTCAAATTGGGAGGGAGTAAACTCAGTTCACCTATATTTCATTTCAGCTGCAACATCTGTTCCCAACAAGTCTCTCAGATTAGCAAAACTTTTCTGAGTGATACTGCAGAGCTGGAGGGGGGAGGAGCTGGTTATGGGCCTGATTTTTGGAGGTTTTGAACAGTTGTGTATCACACTGACCTCAGCTGGCACTGTCAGCATTCAAGGCTTCTGGTATTAACAGCAAGGCCCTGACTGCAGTGGCATTTTCCAAGTGAACACTCATTCTCCAAAGCTATTACTTTCAGGTTGGAATATATCCCAAAAGTTTAATCAATCTTTATGGAATTACATTTTTATTAGTCATGAAATGTATTTTTTTTACATTGATTATTTTTCTCTGAAAAGCAATTAAGTGGTACATGAAAGGCAGAGAAGTAACAAAATTAAATTCAAAGGGTTTAAGGAATAATCGTTTGAATTCTAAAGATCAATCGCATTGTAAATGAAATCCAGCTGACTCAGAAATCCCTTACTACAGATTTTACAAACTTTTACTGTCTTTCTACTCCTCACATAGGAATGGGAAAACTGCATCTCAAAGCAATACCTGCATGAAGTTTGGTCTATCTTAGTAGTAGTTAATTTCTGTTATAGTCTACTGAGAATTCAGTATTTACTGAAGATTGCTTACAGTGGAGAAAAACATAGCATGATAAACATATCAATAATCTGTAAGTGGAATTGCTAGGAAAGATTTGAGGTAAATGTTGGAAAAAGAAGACTTCCCATGGTGAAAAAAATAGGCATTTTCCCCTGAGGGCTTTTTTTTTCTTTTTTTTGAGGAATTTGTATTCTCTGTTAAGAATTTTGATTTTCAATGAAAAAGTAACCTGTTGATACTTTAAAGAAAACAAAATATAGTAAAAAATATTTTTTGGACAAAGCTAACTATTTATACCTGTGTCTTTTAAAATATATCTTGGTGTCTACAGCAGGCCTGAATTCAAAGGCTGCATAGAGGTTTTTTTCTCTGCTTGGAGTGAATGTAATTATCAGTAGTTTTCAAATTACTGTCTATAGACACTAGGGAATTTGCTAAGCCTGTCCTGGTTGTCAGCAGAAAAAGAAAGTTAATTAACAAGTTAGCCAGGGATGGGACCAGTGGTGGAGGAAGCGGCTCATGAGAAAGGCAATTATGCAAAGTGCACTGTGAGATGGACTTTCTAGAATCAGCTAAGCCTCTGGGAAATTAAATGGTGATGGCACTTCATGAAGTGCCCCTGGTTTGGCTGTTCTTTTCACATTTATAGCACCTGGGAGCCCTTCTCCTAGACCCCAGGACCCTGATGTGCTAGGTGTTGTACAAGCCCAGAAGAGAGATGGCCTCACTCCCAGGGAGCCTGTTGGGGGATAAAGCAGGCTGGTGCAGCAGGGCATATTAGCTCAGGTTCAGCCCCAGGTACAGTTGTTATAGTCCAGATTTCTGGCTGAAAGCATCAGAGAAGCAGACTCAGGATTGCTTAAATCTGACATGCCCCAAGTGTGAGAAAACAGATGAATAGAAGACAGCGAAAAGAATACAAGGAAGCGATGAGATAACTCTGGTCACCTTGACAGGCAGTTACCTCAGCACACAGACAGCCTAAATACTTTCAGATTTCATTGTTTGTGCTATGAGTACAGGTTTTACATAGATTAAACCCAATTACTAAATAGCAATAGCAAAACATCAAAACACAGGCTTTTTCCTAATGGTCTTCCTATATAAAGTTTTGGCAATGTTTATTTCTCTTGCACATAATGTGCTTAGATTTACTGACTAGTAAATAAAGAAGTCTAAGTTCTTATAAAATACAAGAAGTAAATATATTATTTCACTGATTCATAGTTTGGTTGTTTTCATTTTTCCTTTAGCAGATTATAAAACAAAAGTAATGTGAATGAAGGTAGTTAAAATAATAAGCATTACTGAAGGGTAGAAGGCAACGTAGTGGAGATGTCTTACAGCTCATACATCTTTGCTATCAGTAGCAATGCATGAACAATAGCTAGAAGCCAGTAGAGGTAGAAATATTCTTACTGTTTAGGTAAACAATTTTTAAAATACCTGTTGGCAGTCTTCTTGCCCAGCTAAAGATTAGTTGCTAATATATTTAGTTTAACAGCAATCTTCACATTAACAGCATCTTCTCCTATGCTAACTGCAGTGCTCTGAATGCCATAGATATGCAGCGCAGAATTCCATAAAAATATAGAACAGACTGAAATTTAATACAGCTCTGCATGGTATGATATCTTATTAAAAAGAGGATATTTATTTAACATCCTGCCAAGCAAACTAATAGGTTTATTCTTTTCTGTAAGCATACTGCTTCTTTTGCCATTAGAGTTACACATGAAGATAAAGCCTGAAACTATCATTTCAGTCAATGGAAATTTCTTTATGGACTTAAGAGAGTATGATATGTTTGTTAGCAGTGCAGCAGAATAATCTTGTAATTTTATCTGGGCTAGCTACTTGCAGCCAATTTTACTGTCAGTCCTGCTACATCTGTTTCTGAAAAATCTGTATTTGTATTTATCGAAGTTTTCTGTAGTTCTCAGAGATGTTCTCAGCATGAGAATCCAGCACCTTTGTTAGCCTTTTGAGGTACAGAAAAGGCTGGATTCTTATCTTTAACTAAGCTTGTTTGTTTTCTCAGACATTTCTGTCTGCTGTTACTTGGTATACTGACTAAGCTGCTGGCCAGTTACACCAATTGAAGTGAATGGCATGCCTCCCTGTAACTTCTATGATTCTGGTAAGAGAAAAGAAGCAGCAACTGGAGAACTGAAGTGGGCAGAATTTTATGCAGTATAATCTTATAAACTGTAAATTTATGTCTCAGTTATCTAACTCAAGCGCCTAAAACACTTAGGAGAAAAGCTGTCTTTCTTGGAAGCTTGCCTCTGCACTTTCAGCTGATCAGGGCACTGCTGCTTGATCTTGCTGCAAAAGGAATAGGTTGGTTTTAGTTCTCAAAAAATGTTATTCAGATGAGTGTGAACAAAGCTGATTCCCAGACACAATGCCAGTGAACAATGCTGATTCCCTGACAGATGATATTCTGGTTATTTTGAAGTTAAAACCAGGTTTCTGTGGGGGATTTTTTTTTTTAAATGAGTTTCTCACGCTTATTCAGCAAAACCATTAAAAAGTAGGGCACAGTTCTTCACTTCATAGGTCACGTTAAATCACAGATTACTCACAATTCCAATGTATTTTAAAAATGAAGATTAAAAACAACTTCTGGAAAAGTGAAGGGTGGAATGTCTTGTAAATGTTTTAATAATAATCCTTTTCTAAAAGTGCAAAAACATTTCAGCATGGAGCAGATAGATGACAACACTATAAATCCCCCAGATTAGCATAGAGATTTAATGTTAGTGTATTAACCTACATTCTAGGAAGTCCAAGAATTCAAAACATGCCTAAAAAGTCATATATATTTCCTTATTCTTTATTGTAAAAAGCTTCAGGGGTGGCTACACACATTTGGCCTTATTTGTTTTAACTATCCAAAGTTATCTTGAAAGAAGTTGTTTGTTCTTCCTTCCAATCTAAAAATAGAGTCACTGAATCGGCAGCAATTAGAGAAAAGATGTGAGAACAGAGGGGGGAAAAGATCAAACCCAGAAAAAAAATATATCATTAAGAAAGACTGAGAAGCTTAGTAAATGGTATATGAACTGGATTAATGAAAATATTCAAAATTTGTAATCACGTGGCATTGAGAAGATCTCGGTCTTATTAGTGGCTAAGAAATATACATATAAGAGTCATATTAATGATTAATTTTTTTTTTTACTGGCAGTTCATTAAAGACACCAGATGGACAGTGAGTTCTGGTGAGAGAACTGTAGTTTTAAAACCAGTTTTGAGTTTGTATGTTTGTTTGTTTGCTTGTTTTTAAAGAGTGAGTAGGTGCACGCATACCGTAAAGGGTAACCTCTTAACATAGTCTCCTTCCATTGTTTAAAAACATCTAGCTCAATATGGTGAGCAGACAGGTGTGCTTGTGTTTGGGTGTTGGATATCACACTCAAGAATACAGTATTTTTAAACTCTTCCCTGAATCCCATCTGTATTTCAGTCGTGGAGTTGCTCCTAAGTGACTCAAGGCTGTGGCTTGACTAAGCAATGTTGTGTATTTTAAATGACAACATACAAATTCTCGCCAAGTGATATTCTGATTCTGTAAGTGATATGTTAATCATACTCTTGGAAAGGGCACCAAGATGCTCATTTAGTGAATCTGCCTGCCCTGAGGCATTCCTGACAGGGGTTTGTTTCACCTGTTCTGGAAAACCTTGGTCACAGGATAAACCATAAACTTCCCTGGTGATCTCTTTTAGTGCTCTGTCTATGCAAAGTATTTTCTTATTTGTAATCCAAATCTTCTCTGTCACGCTTCACACCCATTAACTACTTCTCCTGTTGAGGGTGCGTACAGAGAAGAGAGTGTTCTGCTCCTCCTAACAGCTGCCTGGTTAGGTTAATATGGAAGGTTAATATGTCTGCCTCAGCCTTCTTTTCCTCAGCCATTGTATCTTTCCTCATGTTTTTTAGACCTGTGATTGCTCTCAGTGGTCTCTTCTGAATTCTACCACAGTTTGCCCTCCTTTTTTGAAGAGTGAGGTTGTCAAAACTGGGCACAGTATTACACCTGAGGCCTGCATAGTGACAAGACTTGTTCCATGTGCCTTTTACAACACCATGACATGGATGATTAATGTCCATTTTGCAATCCACAATGACACCAGATCCTCCTCTGCAGAAGTGCTACCACCCATTTTTTATTTAGGTAACTGTCATGGTTTAACCCCAGCCAGCTATTAAGCACCACACAGCTGCTCGCTCACTCTGCCCCTGCAGTGGGATGGGGGAAAGAACTGAACATAAAAAAGTAAAAATCATGGGTTGAGATAAAGACAGTTTAATAGGACAGAAAAGGAAGGGAAAAGAATAACAACAACAACAATAATAATAGAATATACAAAACAAGTGATGCACAATACAGCTGCTCACTACACTCTGACCAATTCCAAGCCATTCCATGAGCCATGGTGTCCCCCAGCCAACTCCCCCCAGTTTATACACTGCTCAGCAAAAACTAAAATGCCAGTGTGTTATCAACATTATTCTCATCCTAAATCCAGAACACAGCACTGTACCAGCTACTAGGAAGAAAATGAACTCTATCCCAGCCAAAACCAGGACAGTAACTATACTTACTGAGGAGCAATATTTCAATATTGCTTGTCCTTATTAAGCATCATCGTGTTTTCCAGATCATATCTGTTATTTGTACAAGACCATTTTTTATTCTAAGCCTGTCCTCTAGTGTGTTGGCTGTTCTAACCAGCTAGGAGGTAGCAGCGAATTTCCATCCTTCTTTTTTAATTTGCTCTCTCCGACAATTTCTGTAAGGAGTTATTGAAAATTAGCCTTCCAGAGCATTTTTTCCAACCAGTTTTCACAAACTCCATTGTGTTTTCATCTAGATCTTAGTTTGTTTTACAATGGCATATGAAATAATGACAACATCCTTATTCAAGGTGGGATATTGAATGTATCCTCTGTCCCCCTTGCCTGTGTCCCCAAAACCTGTGCACTCAGTCCTGGTTACTCTACTGGAGAAGGTTTGATGTGATTTTGTTTTAGAAAGACAAGCCCTGGCTCTGCAACCCCTGTTTTCTTCTAAGTCCTTTTAAAAGTGAATCGGTTCAAGTAGTTTTCCGAGACCTGAAGCCCTAAGGGTCTTGTGTTTTTGGGCTTCCCTTTGAAAGATAAGCTTTATGTTTGCTTTTTCCCTGCCTTTTACTCTGATCTTCCAAGTTTATAAGGATAACTCTTATTGCCTGTGAGCTCAAATGGCCAAGTTGCATAACTCTAAAGTGAATGATTAAAACATCTGAATGCATGAATGCAGCTATAAAGTTGATTAACACTTGGTTTTACTCTTAGAGAAAAAGAGGTCTTAAAAGTAAAACCAAGCTTCCTAGATTTGTATGAAAACGTTTGAACTAACTGAAAATTCTGTGGAAATGCTTTGCTGAGAACATTATCAAATTTCTTACTGCAAATATTTATTCCAAATCTATATTTCCATATGAATATTTAGATTCAAACATACATTTCAATTTTCTATCAGCTTTTAAAATACCCCCCTAAAATTATAAGCAAAAGTAATAACTGAATTAAATAATACTTTAATATCTATTTTGTATTCATTTAAATTGTCCTAAGTTGTGAATTTCAAAATGCTTTAGCCAAAACATTATTGATTGTAGAGAGGGTTTTTTTTTGGTTTTGTTTTTTTCTTTTCCTAAAACAAGCTATTGGCAGTTATTTCACAGTATAGTCCTGGATAATGGAGCTGCAAATGCCTACTGATGATGGCAATGTGGCAGTGTGTTGATTTACCATTGACGTTAATATAAGTGCATAACTGGGTGGCCTTTAAAAACTAAGTACCCTAAAATATAAATGAAACGCGGTGTGAAGAATGGATAAAATAAGGTTTGCTGATGAAAAACAAAAACCTGACAGCAAAGAGCTGGGAAGGAATTTCACAGTGCTGGATGAGCCCGTGATGAAGCGACACTAGAAAGGCAATGCTGATAGACACAAGGTGATGTATATGAGACAAACAATGCTCATTTTACAGGCACAGTGATGATCTCCGAACCAACCATCAGCACTTTGGAAAGAGGTCTTGGAGATCTAATGTATCTGCAAAAAATTCAGCTTAATGTTTGGTAGCAGGTAAAGCAAACAAAGTGTCAGGTATTGTTACAAAAGGAACTGAAGGAAAGACAAAGGAAATATGATGATGTTACTGGCCAAATCTATATTCCAAATGGCAAATCCTGTGTGTAGTAGTAGTTCGTCTAATACAAGAAGTGTATAGGAGAACCAAAGTGAAAAAGATTATTAAGTTTGAAACAAACATAAGCCATGGGCTAAAATTGATCTTGCTCTTCTGCTGTTTTATTCTTTGATGGTAGACAAGTACCTTGGTTTTAGTAGTGGAAGAATTGTATCTTGTGCTTGATCTGTGCTGGAATACATCTGTGACTTCTGTGACAATTTCAGATGGGCTGTGCAAAGATGAAATCTGCAAAATAGCAAGTGTTGAACTGAGCCTAGCTATTCTGGTGGTCATTCTTAGAGATTGCTTGGAAGAAATGCTTTGTAATTCCTAAAGCTGGCTTCGAAACAAAAAATGCAGCTACATTTTCTCTTTTTCTTTGCTAGGACATAATGCTGGTACTGTCCTTTTATTCTCAGTTCTGTTCCAGTATATGAGGTAACCAATAGTACACCCTGAGTAATTTCATAACCATTTCTGCCTGTGTCCACAATAATAATTTTTTTTCAGTGCTCTTTCATCTTTTTGATCTCTGCTTCAACATTTTGAAAGTAACACACTATCTGTTTGGCTTTACAAATGATACTTTTAAATCATTGCCATCTTAAGCAATGACTGTCTGTAAAGAATTGTGGACGCCTCTTAAAGAATGGTACAGTGGTACAGGGATACCACATACTCCAGTCTCCAACATTGTACTCAGTCTATAATCAGAAAATATTCCTTTCTAGCAAATTCATCAGTGCTAAATTTCAGTAAAAATATGATAAGGGCGGTCTGTCTAGGAAGGGCCTGACAATGTCCATGTCCATGTCCGCTTAATATAATTCTCTCTTTCCCTCCTTCCCTGCCATTGATTAAAATACCTATGAAGAAACGAAATCTTCTTCAGCTCTGTATTAATTTGGTTTTGGAACAATCTCTGGTAAGGGGAAACCCTCTCTTAACATTCATTCTCTGCACAGGATGAGTACTACTGAAAATATACACCCCTAACCATCTTAGCTGGCACATTGTATACTAGTGACGTCCAGTTAAAAATCCAGAATGGATCAGAGTGCTTCTTTCAGTACAAAGTGTTTTTCAATATTATGGTGATTATTTCTCCGTATTGTAGGATAACCCAGTCGTTCATCAAGAGTTCTCCCTAATCCCCTTGTTACCTGGGAGCAGCAAATTGGGCCAAGAAAAACTCAACACCACAAAGCTTGGAGGTTATATATACATTTGTCATTTGATGAACTGTTACTACATGGTATCAGTATTAAATCTATACTTGTGCACTTAGTTTCTTATAAGTCACAAAGCTGTCTTCAGTTACCAGTTTTTTTAGTTTCCTTGGCTTCAGAGTGGAATCTGACCCAGTGGGAATTAATAATTTCATCCTGGATGTTCTGCAGTCTTTTGAAGGCAGTTGAATGTCTGTGATCCTAAATGTTGTTTTTCCAATCACTTACAAACTGGGATGTGAATGTAATCACTTCTTGTGTGTGCTTATTCATAGGAAAACCAGCAGAATCCCCATGCCTTTCAATTAATCAGTAACAACTTTTACTTTAGGAAATGGATTTTAGATATGAGCACTTGTTAAAAAAGTGATAGAGGAACAAAGTGTATCAGGAAAAGACTCTCTCTAGGTGGTTATTGTTGAAACAGATTACTGAAAAAAACCAGGGAGGGAACTTCATTGTCTTAGACCTTCAGATTAAGTGTCTCAGTGGGGTTTGAGATGTAGAAGTTGTCAAAGAGACCAGTTTTCAATTTTGTAAAAATGGGAAGTTTTGGAGCTAGCTTGTGTTTATTGGATACATTAAAGTTAATATAATCTGTGTTCAGTTCTTGAAAATGCTGCAAAGTAACAGTGGAGCATCAGTATGGATTTTTATATTCAATGTTAAAAGATATTTGTCTAAGGAGTTATTTTGCAAACTGTTCTTGCATTTCTAGAGATATTAAACTGATTTAGATACTAGAATGGAAATCCTAAATTCTTTTAAATTTCTGTAGATCTAGTTCTGGTATTATTTGTTTGAGCAATAGGAAAACAGCTATTTCTACAGCAAATGTCAATCCTTCCACACAATTTCTAGTTAAAGTCAGGCAGGGTGAAAATGCTTTTTACACATGTGCTGGTCCAGACACTCACCAAACCATACTCTCTGGGTAGGATCAATTCAGGGTAAAAATTCTTGATAGGAATTAGACAGATCCTAAGACAGATCTCCCACTTCGCTAAGCATCTTAAGTGATTTTCCCTTAAGGGAAAAAGTACTGCTTATCTCTCATGACAAGTCTTGAGGGGTGTTTGGATTTGCTTTCGTGTTCAGTGATGGAAAACTCGTGAACTTTTTAATGGGCTGGGAAAACATTTTCTAGACTGTCTACTAGTATCTACATGTACAACTAGATGTGACAAGCACAAAGGCAAAGACCCAGATCACTCTGTAAATTGAGAAAGTCTGGAGTTGAATCTGGATATGAATGTTGTAACTTTTGAAAATAATAGACGGTATTAGGAAGAGGACTATTCATGCAGAAATGTGCATTCACATTTTGCCACTGTTATTTTGTAAAAATCAGAACACCAAGACTGAGTTAGACTAACAGCAAAAACTGCAAATCATCAAAATTCAGTAAACTGAGACGATTGCAATAATCCTGCTCCTCTTTCAGTTGTATGTGATTAGGGTAAAGAACTGCTATGAGCTGAAAATCCATGGGACAGACATTTCTGTAATGTAGCTTAAAAGTAAAGCAAAGTAAATCCAATAACAGCACAGTATCTGTTGTCTAGTAAATTGATCAAAAACATAAAAAGATATATTTCTAACATCTATAAGTATTTCTTTTAGAAAAGTAGACTATTCACTTAGGAAAATAAAGTCTTTTTGACATCTTGCAGCTGTTAGAGGATTTTTCTATTGTTGAGTACTGATTCATTGATTAAAGATACTGTGGGAATTACGGAGAATTTGAAAGATGCCAGCAATTTCTATTTTATATAAGTAAAATATATATTCAAGGCATGATCAGTTCAATATTGCCTTTTCAGAAAATACCTACATTGTTTTTAGGGAAAAAAGTTAGGACTGGTATAATGCTCAGTTAACTTCAGTTAACTTTCTGTAATTGTCATGATTTTTCATAAACAATAAATGGTCAGTTTGCAATCACATCATACATCTATTAGTACTCTTGAGTGTGTCTCGTATGGCACTCTGGCTTTGAACACATCCGTCTTATATAAGCATTCTCTAACTTGTTGCTCTCCCACTGATGGCTGTCTGTCCTAAACCCATGCTGGTACATGGAGAGGTCTGGCACGCAGGGTTTGACTGAAACTGAAAAAGCACTGAGTACTTTGGGCTTTCCCATCCATCTGTCATTAGGCTGTGTCTCCCATTCACAATGCCCACATGGGGAGTAGTCAGAGGGGTGGGTGCACCAAACCTCCTTGGCTGGAAAATAGGCGCATCTTCCCCACAAATGCTGTAGTTGACAACCACTGACTGTGGCTGTCCTCTTCATAGTGCTAGTCCTAGTCTGAAGACCTTTGCCATGCTGCCTGATGTCTCCCCTCTCTTCTCCCTTGTTTAGCAGAGCCCTGAATCTCTTTTCTAGGCAACAGCTGCAGGAGGAGCTGGAGTGACAAACTTCCATCCTCCTGGCAGTCCGTGTCCTCTTTCTTTCTGCTTTCAGCTGCACCATCCTCCTCTCCCTTGCCTTGCCCATGTGTACATTTTTTCAATATAATAGTTTGAGATTTTTTCACTTTGTGCTCAGCATGCAGCTTTCTCATGTAAGGTCAAAAGGAATAGCAGAAAAGGCCTGATTTAAAAGGGATGAAAGGGAATGGAGCTATGGTGTGTTCCAGTGAGGTCCCTGCACCACACTGTAGTTATAGAAAATTCCAGTGTCTGGAACTGCTGTATAGCTGAAATCTCTGCAACCCAAAATATACACAGAAGAGACGATAATTTCTAGCCCTGCCATGCCAAGGCAACTTTGTGCCTTCTCTCCTCTGAGTATCAGTTTCTTCCACTTCAAACTTCACTAGATCCCAAGTTTCTGACCTGACTAAAATCATGCTGAGAACTGATCTTCCCAAATGTCAAACCATTGCTGGGGTTTGATGTTTTCTCGGAAGGATGTCTGGCTATCCTTCTCAGGGACTATGAAGAGGACAGATGTGTCAGGTCCATAGCGAAGAGAATAAAGGTTAAAAAGTAGATGACCTTGTTAATGTTTAACATGTATGCCACTGGGCCTGACTTTTTTTCAAAATTAGTATGCATTTCTAGTATCATGTGAATATTTAGGTGCATGTAAGGAGGCAAAATCCTGCCTTGAGAATTCATACACTAAAAATTACAAACAACAAAGAAGAGAAATTCTTATAATGCTTTTTCTATTATTTTTCCAGTTTATGCAACTGGATAATAGCTCAAAGTATTTAAATTGCAAAAAATTAAAATAATAATTATGTGCTTATGACTAACAACTAGTATTTGAACCATATAAAGCTATGAAGGTATTTTAGCATGGTTTCAAGTTACTTAGAAAATATCTCTCTGGTTGAGATTTTTGCAGGATCTTTAGTATGACAATCTGTTTTAAATGAAGAGAAAATAGTGAAAGATTAGTCTATACTTCAGGTATTCCATCATTTTTTCTGAAGATATACACTCAGAAATCATTTAACCTGTACAGAAATGCTTTAGTCAGAATATGCTACTACTATATCATTTGTCAGACCCTAAATCCTGTGCAGGTTAAGAGGCTGGTATAAAAACTATTTCAAATTGTCTTCAGATGAGATTGTTATCTGAGAACACTCACATGTTAAGGTGTAAGATAAGCTTTGCTGTTTGCTTGTCTTTCACGGTTGCGGTGGGATAATATGTATTGATTGCTTTGATTTTTTTTTACTGGTAATCTGAGAATTTTTATATTAACCTTCAGTATTTGAAGTTTTTTTCCAAACAGGGATAACAGTTTTAGGTCCCTTTTTTGGTATTTTTTTCAAAAAGTTGTAGGATTATATCCGGAAGAGCTCACAGTTTCTCATGCTCAGTCAGAGTCCAATTTTCCTGATATGCATAATCTTTCTTGTCCTTTCCTATCCAGGTTTTATCTCCTTTATTTTTGGCTGGGACTGCAATGCAGCTTCCCACTCCATTTTGCCCTTCCACTCTAAGAGGAACTCAGGTCTAGCCTTAGCATTACAACATCACAACCTGTTGGCTTTGTGCTATAACTGAGTTGCATGAAAAACTGAGAAAGGAAAAGCTATTCATTCTTTCTTTATAATACAATTGCCAAAGAGGCATCAAATGAAATTAGCAAGTAGCTATGGAAGAGCAAAAGGAAGGGCTTTTTCAAAGAACTGTTTCATTAATCCCTTTTTTCCTATATGTGGATGAGGAAAGCTCAGGCAGGTTAAGAGGCAAAGAGACCAAGTCACGCAAAACATAATTTATCAGATGGTATTAAATACAAAGATACCTGTTGTGATTCCCTCAGTCACAGAGCACTGGAAGCTTGGGATGTAACTATGTCTCATATTCTTGGGGTGTCACTATGTCTCATGTTCCTGGCCTCCGATATCAGACATTGTGGGAGATAGGATACTGAGACAGGTATTCCTAGGCTCTTATGCTACAGAACTGTCTTGGTTTTGTTCTTACAGGAAAGGTCATTGCTGCTGTCTCCAGAGAAAGAATAGGAAACAAGTAAGAGTTGGATGGGTTGAGGAATTAAGGATGCAATGCCAGACATTCCAAGTATTTTGGCATTTGAGATTTTTTTCTTTGAAATTACAAAACACAGGAAGAAATGAAACAGTGCTTAGTATTGCTTACTTCTTCAGATGCCATTGGCCCTGAAAGTGTACCAGAATCAGAGAATGATATTAATAGGAATTAGAGTACTTGCTTTTTTCAAGACTGGCACGTAGACCACTGGTTTGAGAGGAGAAAAAAAAAGAAATACCAAACTACCCATGAATTGATATTAAACTGGAAAAATGTGAATGGTGTCATAACCATTCCTAATCACATAATTTCTCCTACCTTTGCAGATGGAGTCTAGCAAGGACTATAGAGTCCAGCTGTTCTCCAGCTGTCAATCTCCCAGAGTTCAGCTCCTGTGGTAGAAACCTATGCCCCCAAATTGACTAATGCCATTCATATGTGACTGTTGGCCCTGACATGTGCCTGACCATGTGAAGACTTGGGTCATTTCATTACAATGAAATATATAACTAGTAGAAATGGCAACAAAATAAAAAAAAAATACGGAAATACTTGGCAACTTTTTTAGGTTTCTGGCTTAGGTTTCTGTGTTTAGATGCTATTGACATTTTAGGAAGTGAACTGTAAGCCATTAAGAAGTAATATATATCAGTTTTTACTATAGTGTTTGCTGTTACCTCTGGTCCTGGGGCTTATTGTAGTTCCGTGATACTGTGAAGAGAATAATTGGACATATTATTGTATATGAGCTTGTGATATAGATGACTTTGATTTGTTATAAATCATTAGAATTTTATCTGATTGACATTGTTTCGGCTCTTTGAGAAACAATTAAATGATGAACTTGGCAGGTAAAAGCATGGTCCTTGCATAACCATAACCAAAAAAATCACAATAACGTTTCTAGCTAAGAACTTTGTAGAAGTGAGAGAAGACAAGAAGGTTCCTTGGTTGATGTCTTTATCCCAGGTGATTCTCTCTGTGCAGGAAAGGAACAACCACTACTGATATGTGTGAGATGCTGTAATTCCAAGTGACAACCAAATGTAGTTTCAAAAGTTTTAAACTTGAAAACATACAGCTCGGAATCTATTAAGATAATTATCACAATGAGACAACCAATCCCAGCTGAACGATAGTTCATTTAATATAAAGGTATAAATCATTCTCTAAGGCAGATAATATCTGTTCATTATTATACTGTGATACGAACTGGCATCACAGTTCTCTAAGATTTTCTGTTTGTGACAAGCACATAGTGTTTTGCTTCTTGTTTTTGGTCTGTGTTGTAGCCAATCACTGTTTCTTTCCAGATTCATGATATTCATAGACGTTCTTTTTCTTATTTATTTATGTGTGAAAATACTGCTCTATGGCTGTTTTCCCCCAAAACAATTACTGACAGTATTCTTACCTTAATGATTAAATATTGTCTTATTTTTGTGTTCTTGCAACTTCTGCTTCCTACAAGAACTCAGTTTTGATGTTGATGGGATGGAGCTTAATTAAGAGCTTCTAATATTCATTGTGAATATATGGGGCTGAACAGGCAGTCTTCCACAACTTTTAATTTTTTATGTGTGAAACTCCTATTAACAATGAAGCATCTGTTCTCTTAAAGGAAACCATTTTTCACACACATTGGCATTGGTGCACTTGTGATCAGTTTATAGTGCAGGTGTAAATGTTCTCTTTGGTTCAGGTGCCTTAATGACACTTTGC